>PJAB01000475.1:0-25832 GCA_002887195.1 Chrysochromulina parva | reverse complement strand
CAGCAGCGTTGATCAAAAGAGCGTTGCCGACGCAGCTGCGGCGGCGAGCGTCACACCCGACAGGGCGATCAGCGGTGCCGACACCGAGCAGCAAGCGGCCTGTGCCGCCCAAGCTTCCGATAGCGAGAGCAGCAGCGTTGATCGAAAGAGCGTTGCCGACGCAGCCGCGGCGGCGAGCGTCACACCCAACGGGGCGATCATCGGTGCAGACACCGAGCGGCGAGCGGTTGTGCCGCCCAAGCTTCCGAGAGCGAGAGCAGCAGCGTTGATCGAGAGTGTTGCCGACGCAGCTGCGGTGGGGAGCGTCACACCCGACAGGGCGATCAGCGGTGCAGACAACGAGCGGCGAGAGGCCTGTGCCGCTCAAGCTTCCGAGATGGAGAGCAGCTGCGTTGAACGAGAGCGTTGCCGACGCAGCTGCGGCGGCGAGCGTCACACCCGACAAGGCGATCAGCAGTGCAGACACCGAGCGGCGAGCTGCCTGTGCCGCCCAAGCTTCCAAAATCGAGAGAAGCAGCTTGATCGAAAGAGCGTTGCCGACGCAGCTGCGGTGTCGAGCGTCACACCCGACAGGGCGATCAGCGGTGCAGTCACCGAGCAGCGAACGGCCTGTTCAACCCAAGCTTCTGATAGCGAGATCAGCAGCGTGGATCAAAAGCGTTGCCGACGCAGCTGCGGCGGCGAGCGTCACGCCCGACAGGGCGATCAGCCGTGCAGACACCGAGAACCGAGCGGCCCGTGCCGCCCAAGCTTCCGAGGGCGAGAAAAGCAGCGTTAATCGAGAGCGTTGCCGATGCAGCTGCGGCGGCGAGCGTCACACCCGACAGGGCGATCAGCGGTGCGGACGCCGAGCAGCGAGCGGCCAATGCCGCCCAAGCTTCTGAGAGCGAAAGAAGCAGTGTTGATCGAGAGCGTCGCCATCGCAAATTCGGCGGCGAGCGTCACACCCGACAGGGCGATCAGCGGTGCAGACACCGAGCGGCGAGAGGCCTGTTCCGCTCAAGCTTCTGAGATCGAGAGCAGCTGCATTGATCGAGAGCGCGTTGCCGACGCAGCCGCGGCGGCGAGCGTCACACCCGACAGGGCGATCAGCAGTGCAGACACCGAGCGGCGAGCTGCCTGTGCCGCCCAAGCTTCCGTAAGCGAGTGCAGCAGCGTTGATCGAAAGAGCGTCGCCGACGCAGCTGCGGTGTCGCGCGTCACACCCGACAGGGCGATCAGCGGTGCAGTCACCGAGCAGCGACCGGCCTATGCAGCTCAAGCTTCTGAGAGCAAGAGCAGCAGCGTTGATCGAGAGTGGTGCCGACGCAGCTGCGGTGTCGAGCGTCACACCCGACAGTGAGATCAGCGGTGCAGACACCGAGCAGCGAGCGGCCCGCCTGTGCCGCTCATGTTTCCTAATGAGCGAGAGCAGCAGCTTAGATCGAGAGCGTAGCCCAGTGTTGGAGGTTCCCAAGCCTCCTCCGAGCCACGCCATAGCAGGCGTGCATGTCGAGCCATCCCAGCGTGGGGAACGCTCGATAGACGGCGCACACCATCGGCACATGCAGGTGTATTCTAGCTCGAGCTCAGTCCCTTGAGGAGAGCACATCTGGTGTTACTTGTGCAGACGTGCGGCATTGCTGGCAGAGCAATCCCTGGCGCTGCCCGACCTTGTAGGCGGCGCCGGCGCGCGGGGCGCCTCGGCCGACTTACGCTAAATCAAATTGCGACAGGATCACTACAACTACATCGTAAACTCTCGAACCCTCAATGCTGCCGACAGCTCGAGATGCTGGGAGCACTGCTACGTACTGCCCTATACCGTATACAGTAAGCGACGCCCCGTGGCCTCAGTAGTAGTCATCCATGATGCCGTGGGATTCCATCAGATTGACGTACCAGTGAGGCCAATCCTTCTTGGCATCGTAGCTGTTGTAGTTCTCAGTGATCTCCTCACCCTTCTTGATGTCACGAATCGCATACGAGCCTGACTCTGAGTCACCGGCCCTCACAGAGCAATTGGGCTCCAGTGAGTGGTTGATGAGCGGCCCATCGAGGTGTGGATTGAAGATGCGGCCCTGCCTCACGTAGGTGTGGTCGAGCAGCTCGGTCGCCTCCTCGACCGACAGGGTCGCGAGCTTGGCTTGCATGCACTCCTCGGTGGAGTACTCGGACGCGGACACGCCAAGCTCGAAGCGCCAGACGAGGGATCCCGCTGGAATATCCTCCTGTGAACGTGTGCACGAGCAGTCGGCATCTGTTGTGTGGCGCACGAGTTGTGTGGCGCATCTCCCCGCGGCGCGGCACTCGCAAGCAAGCGGCGCGGTGTGGGCCACGCGCACCTCGGCGTAAATCCCCATCCCGTAGGCATTTTGGCGCTTGCTGTACTTGAACTGCCAATTGGGGTCGGTGCCCATCTCGCCGAGGCCCTCTGAGAGTACCCTTGCCGCCTCCTTGGCGATCAGAATGTCGCGGATAGCCAGGATGGGATTAGAGGGGCGGGTGCTTAGAATCTCGGAGACCGCCGCGGCCAGCGCCTCCTGGACGCCGTGCACAGCGAGGAACTCGCGATCGCTCATCGGCGAGTCATCGGAGAGCATCCGCGACAGTCGAGGAAATAGTACAAAACATACATGAATTGACGCAAGTGTGCAGTCCCCCCCTTGGAATGTGACACGGAGTGTCTCTGAGGAGAAGCTAGTATCATCGCGCCGCGTTCAAGCACCCTCGACCACTCACTGAAGTTCTTCTGACTTCTAGTGGGTCTGGGAACGCAGGCTTTCTTGCGCTCTCGCTCATCTGCGCGACGCCCGTCGGTACCGTGCCGGCGGCGACCGTCGAGACCGAGCGCGAAGTGAACGCAAGTGTGCCGTCCCCCCCTTATGCTCCGATCCACGATCCTAACGCACCGCGCCAATTCACATGATCCCAAAATCCCGCGGGACGATGCAGCACAGCTTCCGCGCGTTGTCGAGCAGGATCAAGGGCTTGACCCTGCTGAAGCAGGACTCGGCGCGCGGTTCGGCGACTTGCGCCGCCGCCGGTGACAGCCCCAGCGCGGCGCCACCAACGGTTGCCGCGAACAGTGCAGACAGTTCAGAAGAACTCGAAAAGCTGCGCAAGGATGTCGAACGGCTCAATGCCGACAATGAGCAGCTCCATGGAGACAATGTGCAGCTCATTGCAGACATCGAGCGGCTGAGGGACGAGGTCGAGAGATTAAGGGGCGAGAACAAACAGTTGAACGAGCGGCTGCGGTTCGATCCGCGGCAAGAAGTCTCCGAGTGGCTCTCGAGGTACATGCACTTGCAACCGGCTGGAGGAGTGGCCGCCGCGGCCGCCGAGGAGGCCGTCGCCGTGCGGGAGACCGCGGCGGAGTCCGCCGCTGGCGAGTGCACTTTTTGGTTTTTGTCCGCATCGCACATCCGCTCTCTGGATCTCACGACCACCATCACGCTGCCCTCCTTTCTTAAGCTCGTCAAGCTCAGCAACGCCTCTGGGGGCAGCGTGCTGGAACAGCGCACGCTCAAGGCTGGCGTCGCCTACCGTCAGGGGTACGTGTCCGATCTGCTCGCGGTCAGCCACCGATGGGAGGACCCATCGGCACCCGACGGCGCGGGCGCCCAGCTGCGCGCGATCCGCGCGTACCTCGACGCCCATCCCGAGGTCGTTGGCGTCTGGTTCGACTTTTGGTGCATGCCGCAGGGCGAGCAGAGGACGCTCACCGAGAAGGTGCGCTTCAAGCACATGCTCGGCAACGTCAACATGCTCTACCTTGGCTGCCAAGTGCTCGCACTCATCGACATTTCGTACCTCTCGCGCTTCTGGACGCAGTTCGAGGCGTGGCTCTCGATGCAGGAGGGCTCGTCGGCGGAGGGCTTGCGCGCGGCGCCAGAGCGGCGGCGGCGCTTGCAGATGGTGTGCCTGCACAATGCGACGACAGGGTCGGAGGATGTCAAGCTGCAGCAAATGTGGTGCAACGTGACGCCGCAAATGGCGCTCGAGCTGCTTTCAAAGCCTGACGTGACGGTGACGAACACGGGCGACAAGGTGACGCAGCTCAAAAAGATTGAAATGCTGGATGGCGAGGTGCGTCGGGCCTGGGGTGTCGAGGCGGCAAGGGTGCTGCGTGCGGAAGCCGAAGAAGAAGGCGTCGCGCCGAATCTGCCATATGGCTTCTCGGAGGAAGTGCTCCTCGGGGCGGGGTATACGGGGGCGGAGCGGGCAGGGGTGGTGGCGCGATTTGCACTCCGAGACGGGGATCTTGCGGCGGCCAAGGCGTTTGGTGAGTTTACGTTGGAGGAGCGAAAAGCGGCGGCGGCGGCGCTTGGGTATTCGATGGCCGCATTGGCCCCAAAGGTTGTCGACGCGCTCGCAAGGCTCGAGGACTCCGATTCGCGTGTGCGTTATGCGGCGGTCACGCTTCTTGGCCAGCTGGATGCGGCGACGCTCGCTCAGCACGCGCCCGCGATCCTCGCAAGGCTCAAGGACTCTGATTGGAATGTGCGTTATAAGGCGGTCTCGACTCTTGGCAAGCTGGATGCGGCGACGCTCGCTCAGCACGCGCCCGCGATCCTCGCAAGGCTCGAGGACTCTGATTTGGATGTGCGTAGTGCGGCGGTCTCGACTCTTGGCAAGCTGGATGCGGCGACGCTTGCTCAGCACGCGCCCGCGATCGTCGCAAGGCTCGAGGACTCCGATTGGAAGGTGCGTAGTGCGGCGGTCTCGCTTCTTGGCAAGCTGGATGCGGCGACGCTCGCCCAGCACGACGCCCGCGATCGTCGCAAGGCTCGAGGACTCCGATTCGGATGTGCGTGAGGCGGCGGTCCGGACTCTTGGCAAGTTGGATGCGGCGACGCTCGCTCATCACGCGCTCGTCAAGGACAAGGTTCCTATCGGAGAGTCGAAACTGCCAAGATGGCCAGATATTGCCCGTCACTTTTGCGGCACGTGCTCGCACAAGCGCACAAGGCCTTCTAAACCGCCCCCGTTCACATTCACTTTGTGCAAACGCGACAAGCTAGGCGCGGTGATGAAGGGATCATCAAGCAAGATCCCCGCATCACCGCATCGCGCATGGCGACGCAACCACATTCGGTCGCACTCGTCGCCGTCGCGTTTGAGCCATGCTCAAGCGTTTTGAGGACCCACCACCGTCCCCATCGATCCGCCTGGGCGCCCAAGGGTTAGGCATTGGGGCGCTTGCGTGTAGAGGGTCTCACCCGTCTATGTGACTGTGTGTTGTGTTGTGTTCCTCGGCTTCTGCCGGGCTGGGGGGTTAGCCGTTCACGGCTGGCTCCCCGCGGCAGCCAGCCTCGGCTGGTCTGTCGAGATAAGATGTTGAGACCCAACCCTCGAACTCATGTTCACATGAACGACCGCAACGGCGCCGCAACGTGAAGAGGCACAAACAAAGGCCGCACCACACGCCGACCCTCGCTGGATGGTCGAGGCGGGCGCCGCTGCTCTCCCGGGTTTCCCCACGGCCAACTGGCTCATCGGCGGCACGCTCGTGCACGCGGGCTACCCGGGCGCCTCCGATCCCTCGCTCGGGCTGTCGATACGTGACGCCGTCCTTGAGGCTGGTGTCTCGCACATCGTGTGCCTGCAGCCCTACGAGGAGCTGCCTTCGCTCCCACCGTACCTCGGCACTCTGCCGCCTGGCGAGTTGCGGCACGCCGAACCGCTCGGCATGAGCACCCGCAACCCGGACGCGGATGCGACGACGCACGTTCCGATCAGCTGGCAGCACTTCCCGATCCCGGATTATGGCGTCGTCGCGGATGACGAGCAGCTGCGTGGGTTGCTTGAGGAGAGCCTCGCGCGCATCGCGGCGGGCGGTGTGCTCCTAGTCCACTGCATGGGCGGCCATGGCCGCTCGGGCATTGTGTGTGCATGCCTCGTTGGAGCCCTGCTCGACCTGTCGGCGGACGCGGCCATCGAGCTCGTGCAGCATGCGCACGACTTGAGGGCGGACGTGTTCGCGCGCGGGCACAAATCGCCCGAGACGGCCGAGCAGCACGAGCAGGTCGTGCGCCTCCTCGGCGGCTCTCCTCGAGGCGGCGGCAAGGGCCATTTCTGCCGCGCGAGCTCTCGGATTGCTGGGGGTCTCAACAACGTGAGCTTTCGACTAGCGGGCGGCGGGTCCGTGCTCAAGTTGTACGGTACAGGAGAGGGGAACGCGAAGCTGACGAACCGCGAGCGCGAGCGCCGGCTGATGGACCACCTCGCGGCCGTGGCGCCCGACGGCGCGCTATGCAAGCGGCTGCTCTATGCGCTGCCGGTACGCGTGGGCCTCTGATTGTGCCTGATGACGTCTGATGACGCCTGATGACGCCTGCTCTGTTCTCTGCCTGTACGCGTGGGCCTCTGATTGTGCCGCTGAGTGCCGCTGAGTGCCTCTGACGGCCCGTTGATGGCCTCTGATGGCCTCTGATTGCCTCCCTCCTCAGGTACCTCATGGCCTCTAATGACTTCTCTCATCCACTGATGGCCTCTGATTGCCTCTCTCATCCGCTTGATTGCCTCCCTCATCAGGGCGGCCATGGCCACGTGGAGGAGTGGATCGACGGCCATCCGTTGCGCTTTTCTCAGATGATGCAGGCGCCGTACAGGGGACTAATCGCGGCGCTGCTGGGTCGGCTGCACGCCTGCCCGTTGCTGCCGGCCGACGCTGACGTCGTCGAGGACGGTGCGGACAAAGCTCGACTTTGGACCGAGATGGAGGGAGATGGACCGAGATGGACCGAGATGGACAAAGCTCGACTTTGGACCGAGATGGATGCGTGGGCTGCGGCACTCCCCGGAGATTGGACTGGCCTTGAGGCCAGCCGGGGCGCGGCCGGCGCCCAACACGGCGCCCAACACGGCGCCCAGCCTGGCGTGCAGCCTGGAGACAGTGGCCCGCACGTGCCTCCCTCTCTGCCCGTTCGCAAGGCGCTGATGGCAGAGGTGCAATGGGTGTCACAGGAGGGTGTGGTGGCGCCCACTAAGCGCACCATCATCCATAAGGACGTGCACGCCCTCAACCTTCTGCAACTGCCAGCCGCCGCGGGCGGCAGCTTACGCCTGATCGACGCTGAGTTTGCCGATGTAGGCCCGAGTGCATTCGACGTCGCCAACTTCTTCCTTGAATGCGCCTTCGTGGAGGAGGATGGCTCGTGGGATTGGGAGCGTGTACCCGCCGAGAGCGACCGACGCGACTTTGCGCGCGCGTACGTGCGCGCTCACCTCCCTGGGATCTCGGACGCGGAGGTCGAGGTCGAGTCGGAGGCCCTTGTGGCCGAATGGGCGCGTGGCTGGGGGCTTGTCGCTCACTTGTGGAACATCCTCTGGGCGCTCACCACAGCGCTGGCCGAGGCTGACGCCGGCGGCGGAGGCGGGCCGGACGACTTTGACTACCTCGGCTACGCGGTCGGCCGGTGGCAGCGCTACTTGCTTGAAAAGGAGACCCTGATAGCTTCCACACGAGAACTCGCATGAATGTGTGAAACGCGTCACGGTCGGCCGTCGAGCTTGCCCGACGCGACGCCTTGGTCAAACTTTTGAGAAATAATCAAACTCCGCTCGAGTGAACTCGCTAGACGCACACGAGCTGCCGCGCTCGGACGAGATGCGCGCATTTAGCGTCTTGAAACGCGTTCAAGCCCAAGCACAGCCGAACAGTGCGACTCGAATACGCTCTCATGCTGATCGCGGCGTCATTTACGCGACCACGCGGGAAGCGAAAACGATCCTACCACGTCGGGATTCGAAGCGGCGGTCGCAACTCGGTCGCCCTCGGATCGCCAAGGCGCGAGAACGAGAGGGACCCGGAGCCTTCCATCATGCGCCGGGAGTCGATGGCGTCGGAGGATCCAAAGAAGAAGCACTGCGTCCGGAGGGGAGCGTGGGAAGGTTTGTTCGGGGGGCGTCACGAGCGCGCGGAGAGGAAGAAGGCGCTGGGAGGATCGCTGGTGCACCGCGAAGCAGCATGCCTGATCAAAGTCTTGCGAGGCTCTGCAGGTGACCAGGCGTTCATCTTCGAGGGCTTGCAGTCCTTCTTGACGCTGCTGCTCCGCAGCAGGCTTCGATAGCATGGCTGCGGGGCCGTCCTGCAGGTCACTGAGCACCGGATCCTGGCTGCTCGAGAGAAGCAAAACGGGAGGGAGCACGGGCCTTTCAGCCGTTGGCTTCGACATGCGCTCTGCACGAGACGGAGCACCGATTCGGAGCTCGCCACCGTCCCATCGGCCTGTCGCAGCGGCGAGGGAGAGGCCCACGACCGCGATGATAGGCAGGAACAGGACGCTGAAACTTGAGATGACGAGATCGATGACTTTTGCTTCCAGCGGTCTCTCGTCCGGTAGTCGACTCATCGCGACTGGGGCACGCTGTGTGCGCATCGGAGGAACTGTGGCTCTGGTCAGAGAGCTGACAAGCATCGCGACGGAATCTTTCATGTGAACTCACGTGTGAATGGTCTCCCAATTAGCGTGAAATATTTCTTTTACGGTCGCGCACATCAGCCTTGCTCGACGGTCACTGTGACGTTCTCAAAGTCGGCGCAGCGCGTCGAGACCAGCGTGGGCCAGCCTGCAGGGCTCTGGCGCACCACATGTTGCTGGCCAATGAAGTCCGCAAAGAGCACGTCGCCAGGCATGCTGCGCACGCGACCCCATTGGCCTATGCCCCACGGCGTCTTGAGCGTTCCTCCCGAGAGGAACTGGAGGCCCTGATGAGGGGAAGAATCCGATGAAACCAGATGCCATCAGCTGCCATCAGCATCAGCTGCCATCAGCTGCCATCAGATGCCATCAGCTGCCATCAGATGCCATCAGATGCCATCAGATGCCATCAGCTGCCATCAGATGCCATCAGCTGCCATCAGCTGCCATCAGTTGCATCAGATGCCATCAGATGCCAAGTACCTTGATCCCCGACCAGACTGCCTTGCCGCCCGCTGCCTGGATGCGCTCTGCGAGCGAGCTGCCCGAGGCCCCCGGAGTGCGGCTGGCCTCACGGCACGCTTTACCGGCTTTGAGCCCCACGCCCCAATGCCACGCGTACAGCCCGCCGCTCGCGTTCCGCTTCGTCGGCAGACCGAGCCCGGCGCCGAGATCGACGTCGTCCGCGGCGCCGTAGAAATGCTGGAAGACATCTTCCATGCGCGGCAGCTTCTCTGGGTGGTAGTTGATGTGGATGGAGACTGGCCGGTGCCTCGCCATGAGGGTTGCGTCGTCGAGCATGAAGCGGAAGAGCGTCTTCGAGTTCATGTTGCAAAAGTAGTTCATCACGCGCACGGAGACGCCGTGGCTCTGCACGCCGGGGAGCGCGGCGTACCTGTGGGGAAGGGAGTGGGGCGCCGTGGTGAGCACATGCATGCTGAGTTGCCGAGGTACTGGGGAGCGGGGCGTACCTGTGGGGAAGGGAGTGGGGCGCCGTGGTGAGCACATGCATGCTGAGTTGCCGAGGTACTGGGGAGCGGGGCGTACCTGTGGGGAAGGGAGAGGGGCGCCGTGGTGAGCACATGCATGCTGAGCTGCCGAGGTACTGGGGAGCGGGGCGTACCACATCTCCTCATTGTACGCTGTCTGGTCCCAAACGTCCTCGGTCTCCATGCGCCTCTTTAGACGCGCCATCATAGCCAGAGTCTCCTCGGTCGCACGCACCTGATGAGGGAGGCAATCAGAGGTCATCAGAGGCAATCAGAGGTCATCAGAGGCAGTCAGAGTCTCCTCGGTCGCACGCACATAGAAGAGACCCGAGTTACGCGCCGAGAGGCGGAGGGATCCGCTCGGAGTCCATTCATACCTGATGAAGGAGGCACTCAGCGGTCATCAGCGGTCATCAGCGGTCATTCGTGGTCCAAAAGCGGAGGGATCCGCTCGGAGTCCATTCACACCCGTACGCGGTCACGTCATCAGTGGCCATCAGTCGTCATCAGTGGTCATCAGTCGTCATCAGTGGTCCATTCACACCCGTACGCCGTCACGTCATCCCAACCGTCAGTCATGCCCTCGACATCCACGTCACGATAGAGCGAGGGTAACGTGAACGGGTTCTGCAGCCACACCACGTCGACGTCCGAGAGCAGGACGGCGCAGCCGGCAGAGATGAAGTCGTGCAAGATCGCAAACTTGAGGCCCGATGTCGCGTGGTTGTCCGTTGAGCCCGTGCGTGAGACGAGCTTGCGCACATACGTGTGTGCGCCCAAGGTGCGCGCGAACGTCGCCGTGGCGTCATCGAGTGCGACGACGACCGTGTTTCGAATCTGGGCGCGAGCGGCGCCCTTGAGGTATGTCCGGAGCATCGGGTGGATGTTCTTGTTGCTCACGGCCGCGAGCACTTCGCGGTTGATGGCAGCCTTCCGGAGCAGATTGCACAGCTCCACCATGTTCTCATCCGCTGCGCAGGCCGACGGCCTCGGGAATTCGTCAAGGTTCGTCAGGAGCTCTCGCAGCGGGCGTGGCGCCGCCGCACCCGCGTCACGCGGTCGAGCTGCGCAGCCGTGGCTCAGGACGACGCTTCGCGCCTGCTCGAAGCGCAGGCTGCGCAGAATGCCGCTCGGGTTGCCATCCTGGTCCGCGAGCGATCAGTGGTCATCAGTGGTCATCAGTGGTCATCAGTCGTCATCAGTCGTCATCAGTGGTCCGCGAGCGATCGAGGGCACTCACATTTGGGGCGATTGTGAGGGCAATCACATTTGGGGCGCTTGTGGGCGACTGGGGGAACTCATGGGGAACTCGGTGGCAGTCGGTGTCAACTCAGTGACACTCCGAGGCCATTCATCGCAATCTCATCGCAATCTCACCTTCTCCGGCGTGCGATCGACCGCCCCGTCGGCGCGCTGGCTGAGCACTCGCTCCTCGGCAGTCTCGGCCAGCGTACCATCCACACTCGCGACCACGGACGCGAGTGTGAAGCTCGCGTGGGCCGAGTGTGAAGCGCCGTCGTGGGCGAAGCAGTTCGAGTCGAGTGTGCGCATGGCGACCCCAGCGCGCGTCTCGCCGTCGTGCGCCGGCCCGTGCACCACAGACGTCAGCAGTGACGAGAGGCTCATCTGTTGGGCACGAAACTCATCAGGCGCTCATCAGACGCTCATCAAGGGCTCATCAAGGGCTCATCAAGGGCTCATCAAGGGTTCATCAAGGGCTCATCAAGGGCTCATCAAGGGCTCATCAAGGGCTCATCAAGGGCTCATCAAGGGTTCATCAAGGGCTCATCACGGGCTCATCAAGGGCTCATCAACGGCTCATCAACGGCTCATCAACGGCTCATCAAGGGCTCATCAACGGCTCATCAAGGGCTCATCAACGGCTCATCAAGGGCTCATCAACGGCTCATCAGGGGTGCTCAATGGAGCAGTGAACGAAACGCTCACCCCAACGGCCGGTGGAGCGAGACGCGCGTCGATCATGGCGGCAAGTTGTGAGGCGAGCTCGGCAGCGGCGGTGGTCGGCTGGAGAGCGACGACGTGCGGGCTGAGCAGCGGACACGTCATCGTCTGCCCGTACGCACTCCAGCCCATCGGGGGGTCGTGCACGCCCACGACGGCGCCTCGAGAGCTCCGATCTCCCGCCTGCGCCGCCTCAACGTCAACGTCAGCTGCGAGGTGCTCGAATGGCGAGGCATGCCAGTGGATGCGGCCGCTGCTGACGACGACGGTGGCGCCTGCACGTATCAACAGCGCCGCCGCATGCCACGTCATCGCCGTCAGTGAGGCGCTCTGGCCCATCGCGCGCCCTGACGTGCCCACGACGGCGCGACCGAACGTGCCCAGTCGCCACCACGCCAACCCCAACGACTGCGCCAGCTCGGCGGACGGTGTATCGGATACGACGGCAAGCAGTTGACCTGTGGGGAGGAGAGGGCGCCGTGGTGAGCACTTGCATGCAGCCACGGTAAGTCGATGGCGGCTGTATCGGATACGACGGCAAGCAGTTCACCTGTACCGACGACGTCGCGCGCAGCAGAAAGGAGCTCCTTGCGCTTCTCCCCGTCCGGGGTCGCCGCGACTCCGATGACGAGCACGGAACGCGCTGTTGCACGAGAGGCAATCTTGCAAGCCGTGTCGTCGCTCTGACACGGTGAGATTATGCTCAGCTTCCGCTGCTGCGCTGGCCCGCGCCTGGATTTGCAGGCCGATATCTGCTGCGCTGCCGTTCGTGCGCCGCCTGCTAGTGGCGCTGGTAACCAGAAGGAGGCGTCGGCGCCGGCCGCTGCAGTCAGCGGTTGGAGCCCATCCTCTGCGCCGGTCGAAGAGGTTCGAGAAGCAGCGGGTGGCTCGAACGCAACCGTCGACAGTCGGCGAGGAGCTCGTGACGGTGCTGGCGCGACTGTAGAGCTCATGGAGTACACAAAGAGGACGGCCGCACAGGCGAAGAGGAGCTGCACCAATAGAGGGGGTGTGCGCATGGTCCCTCTCTGACGGATGGGCCTGAGGCGATTCACGGGCCCCGCGTGCTGTTAATGAGAAGTCAAGTCAAGTCAAGAGAAAGCACCAAGCAAGCAAGCAAAGACAGGTAATCACTAAATAGACGGGCATTGGCATGCGTCCGCACGACCGGTCGGGGAAAGCATGCATCCGGGACAGGCAGTGAACGTGTGAACCTCAATCGTGACACAGGCATCGCGTGCTGCGTTACTTTGACTACATGTTACGTGTATCACGGCAACGACAGGGACTAGTCCAGAGTGACCGTCGGTGCCCCAGCCCGGCGCGAAGGGCGGCCTTTTGCGAGCAGTACTGTGTGGCGAGCGGTTGGAGTCAAGTCAAGTCAAGTCAAGTCAGTTGGACGGCTGCCCCTCAAACTCGCCGGATCTCATACGCAATCTTGGCTCCGATGGTCATCGACACCCCGCCCTTCTCGTCATACTCGCACCAGTCGTCGCCCTGGTCGAGCTTGACATCTTCGAACCTGGTCCCGCTCTCGGCCTCAGCGACGTAGTTGCCACTTGGGTGCCATGCGACTGGCTCCATGCCCCGGCACTCCATGACGATCATCGGCACCATCTCCGTGTCCGCCGCCGTCTGAGCTCGTACCTCCACTTTGAGCTTCTTGTCCGCCTTGATCTCCTCCGCAGACAGAACGCGCAGCGAGCTCGGGCCCTTATCGCCTGGGAATTTGAGGAGGAAGTTTGCCATTCCACCCTTGGAGTTGGGCACCTCCTGCTGCTCGTCCGGGTCGATGATGACGCCTTTCCTCTCCTCGTCTCCGGCCGCCTGGTGGCCAGGGTAGAGAGCCGCGGAGCACGCTTCAGAGAGAGGGCAAATAGCTGCCATGCAACTTGGAAAATGGAACGAGGCTTTGCCAGGGCGTAGGTGGAAAAAATCCAGTGCAGGCGAGGGCGTTTGTGCACCTGTTTGACGTCAAGAACCCAGCATTGGTCGGACGGGATTGAAAAGGATGCGACGCCGTCGAGCTCGGCCTTGACAAATATGGCAAAGTTGGGCATGCACAAGTGGCGATTGAGCGTGCGTGCGGCACCAGTGGCGATTGTGCGTCCGACACCCACACAAGGTCCACAAAGAACGTCGTGATAGAAGTGATAGAAGTCACACAGACACACATTCACATTCACACACTTCAATCACACCATGTGAACTGTCCAAACGCGTGTGTTTTGAATTTAAAACAGGACCACACAGTATTGCGGCGCTCATGCAGGCGCGTCCCCGGGGGGGGCGCTTACCTGACTACTGGCAACAGGCCAGCAAACGGGGCCCAGCGCTACGGAGGAGAGATTTCCTGGATTGTGAATGTGTGTCTGTGTGACTTCTAACACGAGTGCCCGGGACGGACATTTTTTACGACGCCGCGCATTTTCGCGACAGCCACGGGTCAATTTACAATGTATGGAGCTTTGAAACGACCAAGCCTGTCGAGTAAACACCTCTCAATCCCCACAGCACGCTGTTTGACACTCAGGCAATGCCGCTTCGCTTGTCTCTTCACTTGTGAATGAGAGGAGAGGTGTTCTCGACAGCCCCAAATTACATCACCGAGACATGCGCGCAACGGTTTGGTTCGATTTGACGACAGCCCCAAAAAGCAGCGAAAAAGACGCAGATGATGAAGTGCCGCCTCTTCTCGGTACTCGCGATTGTTTCGCTGGTCGACGCGGCAGCGGCGCGGCGCTTGACGGGAACGCAATGGTTTGAGCCTTACGTCGCCACCCTGCTTTCGAAAACGGACGGGCTGACCAGCGCCCTCGGAGGGTGGACCAAGCCCTCTACCGGTTCCGGCAACAACAACACGAAGTTCGAGAACGCGGGTGAGTGGGCGCGCATGGTCTGGCTGCTCGGCATTGAGAACGACCTGATTGCGACGTATGGCAGCAATGGCGTCGCCGTTGCGTTCGACAAGGCAGACACCAGCAACGACAACGGCGTGACGGCGACTGAGTTCACCGACTACATCCTCGCGTGCTCCGCTGGCGTAGTAGGCACCCCATCGCCGCCAGCGCCCCCGGCGACATGCGGCCCAGTCTCCTCGGAGAAGGCCGAGCAGCTTGGCGACAAGATCATCGCAGAAATGACCGGCGTGCCCGACCCCACGGGGATGACCGCGGCCCTCAGCGGTATCGGCAGCGTCCCCGCTCACGTCACCAACGCGAGGGCCATCCTCGATATCAGCTTCACGGCGTCGCAGAACCCTGAGGACCTCTTCCCCTCGGAGCGCGATCAGATCAAGACCGCGATCCGCGACAGCCTCGACCCGCAGATGTCGCTCGATCACATGACGATGACCATCCTCTCTGGCTCGATGGTCGTCGACGTGACGGTCTTCTACACCGATGATGCGACCGCCAACGCGGCCGCTGCCCTCCTCCAGACCGCCTGGTCTACAGCAGGTTTCCAGCAATCGCTGGGCGTGACAACCACCTCGAGCCTGAGCATCAGGGTGCGCGCCACCATCGGTGGCGGCGCGCTCAACTATGTCAACATCATCATCTTCGCGTGCGTCTGCGGCGCCCTCTTCTGCCTCGCATGCGTCATCGGCTCCCTGTGCGCGTCGCGCCAGTACAAGGCGGACGTGAAGAAGGCGGGGACGTCGCCCTCGCGCGGCGGCTGCTGCTCGACGGGATGCTGCTCCGTCTACGCGTCGAGCGGCTGGGCCCTCACCACAGACTGCGCGGCCATCTTCATGCTCGGCGGCGGCTTTCTGCTGTACACCGCGATGACGGACACACAGGCCAGCATCATTTGCATCATCGACGAGATCTTTGAGCTGCGCGACTCCCCGTCTGCGGAAGCGCGGTCCGCGATCGGGGGGTTCGAGTCCATTTTCAGCCTGATCGACCCGATCCGTCCCGTCCTCAATCTGCTCAACATCTTCGTCGCCATCCCCGCCGCGTTGTCCGCCCTCTTCATGTTCCTCCAGAGCATGTGCGCGTACAATGCGGGAAAATCGTGGTGCTCGTGCTGCTCAAAGCTCTTCCTCTTGATCACGTACGTCTGGATCATCCTGAGCTTCATCGTCGGCGTGATTGCTGCCGCCCTTGGCCCCGTCGTGCAGCTCGACTTTGCCCAGTCGATCCTCGCGCGGATCACCGGCGTCTGCGAGACCACCTTGCCGACGCTCGAGCAAACGCTTCAGGACGCAACCGCGGCGATGACGCGCATGCCATCCAATACTACTGCCAGCAGCTCGAGCGACCTGCAGAATATGCTGAACGCCGCGCAGGATCCGGTCGCGATCTTTGGTAACCTATGCGTGTGCGTCACATCCCTCTTCGGCAGCGCCGTCAACCTCTTCGGGCCGGGCATCTGCAACATCATCGTGGCCATCTTCGCGTACTACGCGAGCTGCTGCCAGTGCTGGACTGAGGGGTGCTGCGTCGGGCCCAAGACGGCGAAGACGAGCTCTATCACGCCATGCGGCTGGCTCTTCTGCCTGTGCGGCGGCTGCTGCTGGGGCCGCCGCGCTAAGATCGCTAAGAACGGCAGTTCGAAAAGGGACGCCGTCGCGGTCTAAGCGACGGCCCACGCAGTTCGGCGTGTGAAGCCACGCAGAGGCGTATTTGAGGCGTGGGGGGCCGACTCGCACACTCAGAGTCCGATTTCGTCAAAGGGCGAAGAGGATATCATCGCGAGAGCATCATCACGTCCGGGGACCTGGCCGGGGGAAGGGGAGAGTCGCGCGCTGTGTTGGGCATCGCACCCAATCCTGCTAACGTGCTAAGGATTTGGGTGCGGTTTGGGTTAGGCCACAGTGTAAGAGTGTCTCCCGCCGCGCGCCACGTCGGATGTAGGCGGTGACCGCACCGTGAATCGACCGGTCACAGCTGAACCAACCTCTGGTCGCCTCTCTAGCGCGTGTGTGCTGACGGCCGGGGGGGCGGGCCCAATTGGGCGGGCCTTCAATTTGGATTATATTTTGGGGTTTTTTCTGCGAGCGAGTACTCAGTACTTGTGTTGACCGAGGGGCGCGGAGCCGTCCTTTGAGACGGTGGTGGAGTGAGCGTGGAGGGACCGCGAAGAAACTGAACTGGAACTGAACTGGGTTTTTTCTGAGACAATTTAATGATGACTTGTACAATTGAAGACAAGGAACGGATTGCCTTCAACATTGACTTCTCAGCGATTTTGGGCGTCTCACGTTTCATCGTCCTTGACGATGTTGCTGGGTGGCGACGCGCTCGTCAACGTTATCGTCTTCGCGTGCGTCTGCGGCGCCCTCTTTTGCCTCGCGTGCGTCATCGGCTCCCTGTGCGCGTCGCGCCAGTACAAGGAGGAGTACAAGAAGAAGGCCGGCGGCTGCTGCTCGACGGGATGCTGCTCCGTCTACGCGTCGAGCGGCTGGGCCCTCAACACGGACTGCGCGGCCATCTTCATGCTCGGCGGCGGCTTCTTGCTGTACACCGCTATGACGGGCGTGCAGGCCAACATGATTTGCATCATCGACAAGCGCTTTGAGCTGCGCGACACCAATTCTGAGATCATTCAGCCCGCGCTCTCTGTGTTCGATATGATTTTCAGCCTGATCGACCCGGTCCGTCCCTATCTCAATCTGCTCAACATCTTCGTCGCCATCCCCGCCGCGTTGACCGCCCTCTTCATGCTCCTCCAGAGCATGTGCGCGTACGGTGCGTACAATGAGCACAAATCGGGCAAATGTTGGTGCTCGTGCTGCTCAAAGTTCTTCCTCATGATCACGTTTGTCTGGATCATCCTGAGCTTCATCGTCGGCGTGATTACTGCCGCCCTTGGCCCCGTCGTGCAGCTCCCCTTTGCCCAATCGATCCTCACGCCGATCAACGGCATCTGCGAGACCACCTTGCCGATCCTCGCATCTAATTCTACTGCCAGCAGCTCGACCGACCGGGAGAATTTTGGCAACCTGTGCGTGTGCGTCACATCCTTCTTCGGCAGCGCCGTCAGCCTCTTCGGGCCGGGCATCTGCAACATCATCGTGGCCATCTTCGCGTTCTACGCGAGCTTCTTCCAGTGCTGGACTGAGGGGTGCTGCGTCGGGCCCCACACGGCGAAGACGACCTCGATGACGTGGTGCGGCTGGCTCTTCTGCCTGTGCGGCGGCTGCTTCTGGCGCGCTCCGAACAAGACCGGCGCAGCACCGCAGATGCCGAAGAAGATGGGGAAGCCCATTGTGATCTGAGCGACGGCCCTCGCGCACGACCCGGCAAGAGTCTAGCAATACACCTCGTGCTGAGTGTCACGGGATCCGACTTTACGAAGAGCGCTTGAGCTGCAGGCTGAGCCCACCGTCGTGATGGACGTGCTGTAGTTGCCCATGTGAGGCTGCCACGCGGCGCTGAGCACGAGAACGGTCTGCAATTAAGTGTTAGGGCGAATCGTGAATGAACCCACGCGCCAGGCCGTCGTCAGGCGTTGGTTTTGTGTCTGTGTCCCTCCGAGCTCCGTCCGCCCGCATGTAGTGGGTGCCGTCCGTTGAGTGATATGACTTGGGGGGGGTAAGTGACTTTCACAGTGCCACGTCACTCTCGTCTTCATTGGGAATTTGCGAACACTTTTCTCGAGCGTCGACGCGTAATGCTGCGCCGAATCTTCAGCCGCTCGGTCGTGAGCCGTGTGAGCACGCTCGCACGGCCGCAGCGGCCGCTCCTGCAGCCGCCGTGGCGCGCGCTGTGCTCGGGCGCTTCCAAGGGTGACGGTGACGGCAATGACGGCAATGGCAAGCCGCCGTCGGACGACTCCGTGCTGGAGGCGGAGCCCGTGGAGGACGTTGAGGAGGGCACTTACGGCAGCCTCGTCAAGCACGACCAGCACAACATCAGCACGATGCCACCGGTGCTCGCATTCCCGTTCTCCAACCGGCCGCTCTTCCCCGGCGTGTACCAGCCGTGCGAGGTGACGCACGACGGCCTGGTCGCAGCGCTGGTGGCGGCCAAGGTGTCGTCGAACCCATACGTGGCCGTCTTCCTGCCGCGTCCGAATCCCGAGACGGGCGTCGCACCCGAGCTGACCAACATCACCGACCCGTCCGAGGTGCACGAGGTCGGCACGCTCGCCCAGATCACGAGGCTCACGCAGACCCCGAGGGGCGTGCAGATTCTACTGCTGGGCGGCCGGCGCGTGACGATGCAGCGCGTGGTGCAGAACACGCCCGTGATGCTGGCCAAGGTCGCCGAGGCCAAGGATGTCGTCGACGAGCCGGACGCGGGCCCATCGCTAGCCAAGGCCTACGCGATGGAGGTCATGCAAACGATCAAGGAGATCCTCAAGCTCAACCCGTTCTTCAAGGAGCAGATGCAGGTGCATGCCTTCCGAGTGCCTTCCGAGTGCCTTCCGAGTGCCCTCCGAGTGCCCTCCGAGTGCCTTCCGAGTGCCCTCCGAGTGCCCTCCGAGTGCCTTCGGCGTGCCTTCTGACCGCCCAAGTCGGCGCGCGGATGCATGCAGATGATCCTCGAGCGCACCGAAATCCACGAGAGCGGCAAGCTTGCGGACTTTGGCGCGGCGCTCACGACGGCGGACGCGCAGGCGCTGCAGGAGGTGCTCTCGACCCTGATTGCATGCTGATTGCCTCCCTCATCAGGCGCTGCAGGAGGTGCTCTCGACCCTCACCCTGATTGCCTCTGATTGCATGCTGATGGCCTCTGAGTGCCTCTGAGTGTGCCTCTCATCAGGTGCTCTCGACCCTCAACGTGACGGAGCGCATTGAGAAGACGCTGCTGCTGCTCAAGAAGGAGCTCGAGCTTTCCAAGCTCCAGTCCGAGATCTCGCGCCAGGTGATTGCTCCATGATTGACTCCATGATAGCCTGATTGTCCGGAGCTCGAGATCTCGCGCCAGGTCGAGATCTCGCGCCAGGTCGAGATCTCGCGCCGGGTCGAGATCTCGCGCCAGGTCGAGATCTCGCGCCAGGTCGAGATCTCGCGCCAGGTCGAGATCTCGCGCCGGGTCGAGATCTCGCGCCAGGTCGAGATCTCGCGCCGGGTCGAGATCTCGCGCCGGGTCGTGGACACGATGGGCGCCGCTGAGTGCATGCTGATAAGCACTGATGGGCTCCCTCATCAGGTCGAGGACAAGATGAGCGCCAACCAGCGCCGATACATGCTCATGGAGCAGCTCAAGCATATCAAAAAGGAGCTCGGGCTCGAAAAGGTACGTGCCACTCATGGCCTCTGCTGGCGCTTGATGTCCGTCCTCGACGCGTGTGTCGTCGAGTGGGGCTGATGATCGTCTCAATCACGCGCCGTGCCGAGCAGGATGACAAGGAGGCACTGATTGCCTCTAATGACCTCTGATGATCGTCTCAATCACGCGCCGTGCCGAGCAGGATGACAAGGAGGCACTCGTGGCCAAGTTCAGCGAGCGGATCGCGAAGCGCGAGCTGCCACCCCAAGCGTCCAAGGTGATCGAGGAGGAGCTTGCCAAGTTGCAGCTGCTCGAGCCGGCGTCCTCTGAGTTCAACGTGACGCGTAACTACCTCGACTGGCTGACGAGCCTGCCCTGGGGCGTCTTCTCGGAGGAGAATTACTCGCTGCGTCACGCCGAGCAGGTGCGTGTGCATGCTGATTGCCCTCCCCATTTGGACTCGCCGCCCCGCTCTCCCGAGCAGGTGCGTGTGCATGCATGCTGATTGCATGCCAATTGCATGCCAATTGCATGCCAAGTGCATGCCGAGTGCATGCCGAGTGCGTGTGCCGTGACTGAGGGCGACTGAGGGCGTCCTTTACTGCGTCTGAGTGCGACGGGATGGTCGTTGATGGCCTGCTGTCACACGCCGTGCCGTGCAGGTGCTCTCCGAGGACCACTACGGCCTCGAGGACATCAAGGAGCGCATCCTCGAGTTCATTGCGGTCGGCGCGCTCAAGGGCTCGACGCAGGGCAAGATCATGTGCTTCGTCGGTCCGCCCGGCGTCGGCAAGTACGTGCTGGCTGATTGCCTCCCTCATAAGGACCTCAATTGGGCGCTCGATTGCGACCTGATGGCGGCTGATTGCCTCCCTCATCAGGACGTCAATTGGTCGCTCGATTGCGCGCGCACTCAACCGCAAGTATTACCGCTTCTCGGTCGGTGGCTTGAGCGATGTGGCAGAGATCAAGGGCCACCGGCGCACCTACGTGGGCGCGATGCCAGGCAAGCTGATCCAGTGCCTCAAGACGACCGGAGAGTCGAACCCGGTGGTGTTGATTGACGAGATCGACAAGCTCGGGCGTGGCTACCAAGGAGATCCCGCCTCCGCCCTGCTTGAGGTCCTCGACCCGTCGCAGAATGAGACCTTCGTGGACCACTACCTCGACGTGCCCGTCGATCTGTCCAAGGTGCTCTTCCTTTGCACGGCCAACGTGACGGACACCATCCCCGGCCCGCTCCTTGATCGTATGGAAGTGGTGCGTCTCTCTGGCTACATTCAGGTGAGAGCCTCTGAGAGCCTGATGAGCTCTGAGGGCCTTTGATGGCCTCTGATGGCCTCCGAGAGCCTCTGATGGCCTTTGATGGCCTTTGATGGCCGTTGATGCCTCGGATGGCCTTTGATGGCCTCTGATGGCCTCTGATGGGACTCCGATGGCCTCTGAGTGTTGCGCCTCGCATGCCACACTCAGAACGAGAAAGTACAGATCGCGCGCAAGTACCTCGAACCGACGGCGAGGGAAGCGATGGGGCTGCAGGAGCATCACCTGCGGCTCGAGGACTCGGCGCTTGAGAGCCTGATCCAAGGCTACTGCCGCGAGTCGGGCGTACGCAACCTCCAGAAGCACGTGGAGAAGATCTGCCGTAAGGTTGCCCTTAAAGTGGTGCGTGCGGGCGAGTCGCTCGCGGGCACGAGGGCGGAGGGCGAGGCGACCCCCGAGGCGGACGTGACGGGGGCCACGACGCCGGCCGACACGGTCACGACGGCCGCTGCGACGAAGCCGGAGACGAAATTCGATCATGAGTTGCGCGAGGCGGCCGGCGCAGCAAAGGCGACGATTGGCGGCGCCGCCACGCCCGCAGACGCCGTGGACAGCAGCACCAGCAGCACCAGCAGCACCACCGGCAGCACCAGCAGCACCAGCACCAGCACCAGCACCAGCACCAGCACCAGCAGCGCTGCTGCCGAGGCGGCGAAGAGCTTCGAGACGATTGTCATTGGTGCCGACCAGCTGCATGAGTACGTGGGCAAAGCGACCTTCACGAGTGAGCGCTTCTACGAGGGGCGAAACCCGGCTGGCGTCGTCACCGGGCTCGCGTGGACATCTATGGGGGGGGCTGTGCTGTACATCGAGACCGCGGCCGTTGGAATCAGCAGTCACCTGAGGCGCCGTGGCGGCAGCGGCAGCGGCAGTGGCGGCGGCGGCGGCGGCGGCGGCGGCGGCGGCGACAGCGGCAGCGGCAGCGGTGAGGGCGGCGTTAGTGGTGGTGAGGGTGGCGGCGGCGGCGGCGGCGGCGGCGGCGGCGGCGGCATCCGCACGACGGGCCAGCTCGGTGACGTGATGAAGGAGTCGTGCACCATCGCGCACACGTTCGCTCGGAGCTTCCTTAGCGCTTCAGACCCAGCGAACACCTTCCTCGAGGAGGCGAAGCTGCACATCCACGTTCCCGAAGGCGCCACCCCGAAGGACGGCCCTTCCGCTGGGATCACCATCGTCACGTCGCTGCTCTCGCTCGCGATGGAGAAGCCCGCGAGATCCGATCTGGCGATGACGGGCGAGCTCTCGCTCACAGGTCGCGTGCTGCCCATCGGCGGTGTGAAGGAGAAGACCATCGCGGCGAGGCGCGCGGGCGTGCGCCACGTAGTCTTCCCCAAAGCCAACGAGAGAGACTTCGCGGAGCTGCCCGAGATCCTCAAGGAGGGCCTCACGGCGCACTTCGCGAGCTCGTACGACGAAGTGTACCGCATCGCGTTCGCGGAGGACGGGGATGCAGCGCTCAAGGGTGCCGGCAGTCCAAAGGCGCAGTAGACGGAGGTCCATCGTGCGGGGGGCGGATGGATGGCGATCGGATGGGTGTCACCCAAGCTATGTGTGTTTTGGCAAAATTACTACATGAATCACTATGACGAGTGACGACTATCCACGCGTGCAGAAAACCAAAACGCGTAACGCCCGGACTTGCGTCCTGTTGACCGTGTTGAGCATGAACTTGTTTCGTTTGCTTATTGGGAAAGGCTAGGCTATCGTACCTTTTGCCGTACTACCGGCACGTAAACATCATTAAATCTCGCGTAGCATGTAGAGTACGTTCCGTTCTTCCGTGATCGTATCTGCTATCTCCAATCTCGACCAGCATTATTGGATTCATCTTGCCTCACAATGTAGCGCGGCAAAGGTTTGCTCAGATCATCGCTCAGACGTTCCCAATGTCACGCACGATTGGCGATCCAATCCGGTCCGCAGCTTCCCGCAGCAGCGCGCTGGCGATGCCCATCGGGTTGCGCTCATAGTCCAAGTGCGCCCGATACGCTGCATGGCCACGCTCGCGGATAGAGGCGCCGTGCCCAAGCGAGAAGTCCGAAACGTTGAGCTGATGATGCCACGCTTGAAGCCACGCGGCGTCGCCCTTTGTGCAAGGCTGTGGGCGCATCATCTTACTGTCGGGCACAAAGCGCAGCGTGACGGCCTCCCAATCGATAGACCTGCTGAATGGTAGCGAGCTGTAGAAGGTATGGTCGCGCGGCTGCGAGGCGAATTGATTCTCCCTCTTGATGATGTACGAGGCGCGCACAAGCACCGGCACACAGCCCGCCGACAACGCATCAAAGACCCGACGGGAGGTGATCACGTCGCCCGACGGCGACATGCACATGGATGCCGAACGATACGCACGGCCGGACTCCACATAGTTCTCGATGATCGCGGCCGCCAACGCGCTCCTTTCCATGCGCCCCTGTCCAGGGCCGTGCATAGTACCCGCTACTGAAGGTTTGGAGCTCGTGCGCAAGTCTACCGGCGCGGGTGCGGGCCCCTTGCCATCCTTGTGCGAGCCCATGCCTGCTGCTACCGCCTGCATCGCCTCGACCATGCGCTTGCGCAAGCCGAAGTCGAAGGTGAATTGGCGACCGTGGAACATCAGGCCACGTCGCACGCGATGGAATGCCGAGTAGGCGAATGCGTGCGAGCGGTACGGAAGCACGATGCCGGTCTCGACCAGATGCCGCACAGGCACATTCTTCGCCATCCCATTGTTGCAGCACCACGCGAGCGACTGGTCATTCACCGCAAGTACAGGCCGTCGCCGTCGCAGCAGCATGTTCTGGAACTCCACACCGAGCACCCCAATATATTCGCCCGGCACGAGGACGATGATGGGCGCCTCACCGTCGCATGGCCGGTTTAGCTGGTCGCAGCCGTAGTGTGGGAGCTGAGCGAGCTCCTTGGCGGCGGCCACCATGCGTCTAGAATGCTCTTGTACGTTGCCGTGTAATCCGTCGGCGAGCACGAGGGATGCCAGCGGCGCTACACCCAGGATGTGCAGCTGGGCACGTGAAGGGTCGTCGCGGATGCGGCGAGGGTGTCGAGCTAGCGCCTCGAGCAGTGGCAGGTCAACGAGGTACTGCCCCCACCCGCTTGCAGTCGCCGCGCTCTCGAGGTTGCGAAAGCGCGCGGCGCGGTACATGGCATGCGGCCCCAGCGCACCCTTCCCGGCGCTGGCCGCGCGCTTGAGAGCGGCGGTCGCCGCCTTGTCGAGCACCGGAAGGGCGGTGTCTGGTGGCTCGCCGGCGAGCAGCTCCGCCCACTCAGCTGCTACGCCACGGGTAAAGTTACCAAAGGCGCCTTGGTCGTGAAGGTAAAACGTTGGCAACTCGTCTGCGTGTGTGCTCGTCGAGTCCGTGAGTATATCGAACTTTGCTCTAGGCTTGGTGCGTTGAGTGTCGTAGCGCGAGGCGCAGGCCGTGCAGAGGTTTCTGCACGGCGCCATGGATCCATCAGCGGCGCCCTCGGCGCCGCCATCTGCGCTGCCCTCGGCGCCGCCATCGGCACCGGGCATGCCATTGTGCGCCCAGAGCTCAGTCTCGCGCAACCAACTTTCGAAGTGACGAGTCGCAACCTCACTGGATGCGACACGACGTGCATCTATGGCCGATAGCATCTGAGCGAGCTTCTCCGCATACTCATCGAATGGCGTGCCGCTGGCGTCACAAGGCACGCAGTTACGCGACACGAAGAAGGTTTGGAACGCGGTGTCTGCACGCAACATGATTTTGTTTCGGCTCTGTACTTCCTTTGGAGGCAGGAAGAGATGAAGCTGCTCGCCCGTTGCGGCGACTGTCGCTGCACCCATGCCCGCGGCCGAGCCAAACGTGATCAGGACGTCTGCTGTTGCCATTGTGAGGAACAGCTGCTCGGCATGGGCCGGGAGCCAGTGCTGTAAAACGTGGCCAAAAAGCACGGTGCGATTCGTGTTCGCGTCTCCCGCAGGGGCGATGACCAAGTGAGTGGCTCCGCGCCTAGCCAGCCCTGGGACCAGTATCGACTCATTGATCTTCTGCACCATTCTCTCGAGGGCACGTTGAGCACGTGGCCTTCCTAAGGAGCCTCGGAGCTGCCAGACGACGAGAGCTGGCTCACCCTGCTCGCGCCGCCTTTGCTGCGTGCTCCGATATGCTCCGAGTGTCTTGCTGTTCGCAAGTGCGTTGATGAACAAGGTGGAAGTGGTTGCATGCTCCCAAGCACCAGGCAGATGGGCATGACAATAGTGGCCCCCTCCACACGAGCGCTGCCCGGTGTTCACCCGGTACCAGCGGCCACAAGACCGCGCTGCAGCTTTCAAGTACTCGTGCAGTTTGACGCCGAGACCATTGAGCTCTTGCGGAGTATCAATCCTCCTACTTGATAGACGATCTGGCAGCGTGTCGATGATCGTCTCGCTCCCCGAAGAGAAGCCACGCTGACGCATTTTCGCGAGCAACGGTACTGCACTGGACGTTTTCGGGAAGGGCAACAGCGACCACGGCCACTGCCCTGCGCCTTGCCAAAAGAAGCCATCCAGGAAGAGTAGAGTGACGTTTGTGCGCAACACCGCATGCAGGCCGAACACGAGGCTGCTAAAGAAGTCGCCCCACCCGTTGGGGTCGTCGACGCCGATCCAGCCGCTGGAGCCGCCACCGGCGAGGGACACTGCATTCTGGCAGTGTTCAGAGCCGCTCGCGAGCGCGACAAGAATGGAGCGATGGACGATACGCAAGCACATTGAGGTCCGCGCACACACACGAGGCGTCGCGCATGAAGTGACTTGTCTTCACAGAGCGGCGCGGGGCAGTACAGAAGAAGCAGGGCGAGTTGCCGTAAGTGTACTTTCGTATGTTCGGGTGCTAACAACTTTCATTCATAGCTAAATTCATTGCTGCGTGACGCCCAAAGTTACGCAGCTGTGAACTCAACGTGAAGGTGCCAGGTCACAGGGACGGTCTCCATCATGGAACCAGATCGGGGGGGATACGGAGAGCCCTGGGTATGGGGTC
>PJAB01000474.1:0-25849 GCA_002887195.1 Chrysochromulina parva | reverse complement strand
GATATGGAGCGAGGCTGAAAGGGAGGCCAGCGCGGGCAAGGGCAGGCACTACCGGCACTCAGGGTGAGTGACGGTCAGAATCGAAGCAGAGACTCTGTACTCCGGGATTGGGGGAATTTTCAATACAAGATATCATTATATGACAGCCTCTCATGATATATCATTGTGTATCATTGCCATCTACACGATACCAGACGTTTCAGAGCCGACTATAGTGTACGTATGAGAGCCGACTAGTGAGGCTCGCTCACTGACGTTATCCGTTCTGGAAAGGGCTGGCGAATGCAGTGTGAATGTGCAATGTCAGTGGGTCGTCGCCCTGTCCCCTGACCGTGGCTGGAACGGACCTTAGTTTTCCCGCAGCTCAACTAGTTTATGTGGTGTCACCCAGCCTGCGGCGCTACCCTCTACCACCTTGAGTTCGCTGCCCTCGTCCGCCTCCGCTTCTGCTGCGACGCTGGTGCTGTGCCGCAGCGCGAGAGTGCGCCCGAATGAGCAGGAGCTGCGACTCGATGCCCGCTCGCCACTCGGAGCCCTGCATCGTCGCCTTGAGACACAGGTGCAGCCGAAGATGCTCACAGAGAGACTGTGAGCGCAGCTCGCTGAGCAGCTTGCTCGCATCCTGGACGTTGGCAAAGTGCAACCAGCCCTGCGCGTGCAGCGCCTCAATAGACGTATTGTACGAGCAACGAGGCTCCATCCACACGTCAAACGGGTAGATGGCCATGCCTCCAAAGCAGGAGCTAACCGGATACACGTCGCCCAACCACGCGATCTTTTCGAACTGGCGGCGGCCAGCTTCGCGATCTTTGTAAAACCAGAAGCCATCGGTGCCCACGAAGGGGAAAGTGTCGTAGGTCGTGAGCCGATCCTGGTTCAATGAGGGCTCGACGCCATTGGCGCAGAGCAAGGTCCACTTGTCAGCCTTCGCACGCTGGAGCGCGCTGCTCAGTGCGCCAGCGTGCGGCAACACGCGTATGTCGTGATCCACGTCGACTAAAACGATCCACGAATCGGTTAGCTCGCCCGCTCGCTTGCGCAGCTCGACCCGCTGCCACTCACGAATGGCGGCGATGCGCTCCACTCGTGTGTTAAGCGCCGCTGGGCTCTCCCCGCTCGTGTGCGCGGTGCGACTCTCGCTCAGGGATGCTGGCTGTAGCTTGACCGTCACCTCGCAGTATTCGCTTGGTGAAAGGCCAGCGAGAGCGCCGACACTCAATGCGGGCGGTAGTGTCTTGCCAACGACAAACTGAACCTCGTGCACTAGGCGTGCTGAAGCACACCAGTGGTAAATGATGGTGCGCAGTACGTGTGGAGTGACAGCGGTCAGATCACGGGTGAGCCCGAGCAGCAGCACGTGCACCGTGGACTGAAGCGAGGCCCAGGTACTGTTGTAGCTCGCCATTGCTGCCAAGCGTGAAACACTGTGCTGTTTATTTGAGGAGCTCGAGATGGCGCTCGGTTACAATTTGTGCTCACGCGAACGCGTTTGTACGAATCCGACGACGCCAAAACGTCGCGTTCGCACCCCTTATTTACCCCTTATTTACCTAGCGCGAGCACAATAAGCTCATGCATGCATTGCCGTCTCGGACGAAGGTGATGCTATTGCAGCTGCTATGGCTGCAGGTTCTAATGCAACTGGCAGCGAGCGGCATGGTAGTCTCGCTGCGCGACCTGCTGCGGAAAGAAGCAGCATACATTATTTAAACAGGCAATTCTGAACGGAGAAGCCGTCGGCGTCTGGTGGAAGAACCGATGGTGGGCAGAGACGACAGGCAGAGACTCTATACAGGTGTAGGTCGGGGACTTTCGTGTGTGAACGAGAACTCCAAGCATTCACGTGAACGTTGTGAGAGGTCTGCGACTGGTCTGCGACTTGAGACACTTATGAGCGAGCCGCGCGGAAGAACATGGTCTATGCCGAGCCGCGCAAGGTCGAGTCGAAGTGGTTCACGAAATTTGAGTCTGGCCTGCCCGACCTTACGGGTAAGGTTGTTGCGATCACGGGCTGCACCACGGGCACGGGCTTTGTGTGCGCGTTGACTTGCGCACGGCATGGAGCTCATCTGGTGATGCTCAATCGCAAGTCCTCCAGGAGTTCTGACGCCGAACGCCGCATCAAGGATGCTGCCCCAGGTGCGACTGTGGAGACTATCGAGTGCGATCTGATGAGTTTCGCGAGTACGCGCGCAGCGGCGGCTTCTCTCACGCAAAAATTCTCGGTTAACGGCATCGATGTGCTCTGCTGCAATGCTGGAGTCATGGCGCTTGAGGACGTAGCGACCATAGATGGCTTCGACGTACAGATTCAGACCAATCATCTCTCGCACTTCCTCCTGACGAAGGAGACGTTCCCTCTTCTCGAGAAGGCGGCATCGTTGCGCGGCGAGGCCAGGATTGTCAACCACTCGTCAGTAGCGCGCCATATGACTCGCGCTGGGCTCGAAAAACAGTACTTCGGCCCGAATGGTGGCCATCTCGGTGGCAACTCAAGCTCGATGCTCTGCGGCGGCGCTCGCTGGGCACGCTACGCCCAGACGAAGCTCGCAAATTCTGTGTGGACACAGGCGCTTGCCGCACGGCTGGCGGCTGCGGGTTCGAAGGTCAAAGCGGTTTGCGCCGCGCCCGGCCTCGCCGCGACCAACCTGCAGGTGACGACGAACCAGAACGGCGGCATGAAAGAAATGTGGATTATGCGGTTCGCCCAGTCTGCAGAGGACGGCACTATGCCACTGCTACAGTGCTGCATTGGCAGCGGCGTCGCGTCCGGCGCGTTCGTCGAGCCGTCTGGTGCCGGCAAGATGTGGGGGCCGCCGGCGGAGGCCAAGCTGACGAAGAAGGAGAACGACCCCGCCACTATGGAGATGCTCTGGGCAGCCAGCGAGATCGCCTGCGGGGAGTGGAAGCTTTGAATTTCGTCAATAATCGGCCCCTCTTTTCCTCTGTGGATCCATGATAGCGGACGGGCTTTTCCTCTGGGGACGCATACGTGATAGCGGACTCAAGAGCGGACGGGCACCAGAGCACCAAGTCGCACAGCGGGATGGCGGAAGTCATCACACCCACTGCCGCGGTAGGTTACGAGCATAAGTGGAAGTGTGAGATGTAGGGCACAGATCTCAGATGCAGACGGCAAGGAAGATCGTTCCCGCGGGCACAACGAGCGTTTGGTCAACCCTTCTGTCCCCGGTCCATTGACATCGTGAGTGTAGAGAGTGTCGTGGGTTTTCACCTCGGCACGGGACCGAGAATGGAGTTAACTTTCAAACTTTGGGTATTTTTTGCTTGCATGGCTCTGTTGTGTTGTTCGGTAGCGTAGCGGCGTCGGTATAGAAGTTCATCTATCGCCCGCGCCCGCCGTCCGATTCCACGCCTGCATCGCGCCGAGCCACGCGCGCCACGCAGGATCCGAGCAGAGCCCACCACAATACCGTGGCTGACTCGCGGCCTCGCGACAGGTGAGTTCTCTGCGCATACGCGCCTGCAGGGACTTGGGCCGCAGCTTGCCGTACTGATGCACCATCGCAAACGGGAGGCCCGTGGCGACACCGCCGCTGCTCGCCAAGGGATCCGAAACCGCCGCTGCCACGGGATCTGAAACCTCCGCTAAGGGATTTGAGGCCGCCGCTCCCACAGCGCCGCCGCCCTTGTCAGACGAGGGTCGTTGGCCACCTTGACCGAGGGTCATCAGTCGTTGGCTTCCAACCGTCCAGAAGGTCGCGTGCTGGTATCCAAAATGACGGCCGGCGCGCGCCCCGTTGCCATGGAGCACAGGCCCGCCGAGGAGCGCGAGCACACGCGTGCTCACGTTCAAGCCGGCGAGGCCCAGGTGGAGGCTCTCACCTCGGCTGTCACATCGGCTGTCACCTCGGCTGTCACCTCGGCCCTCAGAGCTTCGCGCTTTGTTGAGCTCATTGTGTACCCCTTGATCGAGGACCCCGTGATCGAAGCCACGCGACTCGTCGCGCCCGTACCTGCGCGTGAGGCTCTCGATGCGCCCAGCCTGGCGCAGCCGGCCCATACGTTCGCGCAGCGCGAGCAAGTACAGCTCGATCGGATGCGCGTGACCCATCGTGAATCCCGAGCAGCGCCCCGGTGCCTTCTGCGTGCGCTCGAGCACACGGGCGCCGGAGAGCTGACGAACCCAGAGCGCATTGGCGGGCTGTTGGCCGATGGTGTCCTCGCGGCTCTCCTCGGTGAAGTACAGGTGCTCGCGCTCGTCACGCGCCTCGGCGGCGGCTAAATAGGCAAACGGATCGCTCTGAAAGATGACATCCGTCGCGTCGACGAGTAAGACACGTTCAGGCCGGCCGGCCGACGAGGCCGTCAGAGTGCGCAGGTGGTTGAGGTAGGCCGTGTAGCGCGAGTGCTGGAGGGCCGAGTGCTGGAGGGCGCCCGCCCTTCGCTCAAGGTCCACCTCGAGCCGCAGCAACTCGACCCGCGGGTGCACGACGTGCGCCGAGAGCAGCGCGGTCGACTCTGGCGGATGAGTGAACAGATAGAGACGCGCTGAGGGCACGTTGGCGACAAAGGAGCAGACGAACGCTCGAAGGAAGGGACTCGACTGCAGAAACCGCGGCGAGTGGTCCAGTGTTGCGTAGACCGCGTTCGGCGGCAGCGGTGGCAGCGCCAACGGTTCGGAATCGTGGGTAGCGGCGGCCAACTGCCTACCCCAACTGCCAGCGCCACGCGCTTGACTCCTGTCCGCCCTTGGCCTTGGGCCTCTGACATTGCTCGCCCGCAGTGGTGCCTGGCGCTTCGTTTGGTAGTCGTCTACATCTCTCACGTCCCTCGCGGCCACACATTTCGTGCCTTGCATGACGCACTCGCCCGCGCACTGATGTGAACGGCGGTGATCCAAGCACTGAGCGCAGCTTGGAGCGTGATCGCCGCCGCCGCACGACACGCCAGCGGAAGAAAACCACGCGTCGCCCATTTTGGTAAGCCGAACCTTGTCGGCGAGCTCTGGCCATTTCGGTGCTGTCATTCCAAATGACTTGACACGGTAAGGGTTCACCCGACGAGAAGCGCAACTGTGGCCCATCCAAAATTGCTCGCAAAGGCAGATGGCAGGGAACTGCGGCGAAGCGAGATGGGCCATACAGCGGCCATGGCCCGAACAGTTCAACTGGCACTGTTCAACTGGGACGGTGGCCAGAGACGAGATCGACGGGCCTAGCGGCATCGCCGCTCAACCCTGATTGCCACGCGCACGTCGGCCTCAGGTCGCAGGCCGCAGGTCGCAGGATACGAGCTCAATGGCGAGCCCGCAGATTCGGGCACGGGCGTGTGAGCCACCAACGCGCGATCTCTCCCGCGCCCGCGCTTCGAAAAATTCGTGAACTTCGTTGAACTCTACACCGTTCACGTGAATTCTCGGTCGACCTTGCGTTTCCCGCGGCCAACGATACAGACACAACTAAACAGTCGGCGATTGCGATTCGATCTGCCCGGGCCCACCAGACGCTGTGGCTGTGTGCATCCACCAGTGCCTTGCCCCCACCACCCCACGGCCTGTCGGCCTCAGCCTCACGGCGAGTCGCTGTAGCTGCTGCCCGATGGGCGCCGTGATGGGCTGCCCTGTTCGACTCGCCGCCGCGGCTCCTCCGGCCTCATCGGGCGCTCAGGCTCGCGGCGTTCACTTGTGACACCCCGCGGGCGCCCATCGCCCTGGTCGCGCCCCTCGTGCCCATCACGGCGCCCATCGCCCAGCCGTTGGCTCAGCTGCGCACCGCGCTCGGCTGGGCGAGGTGGGCCTTCACCACTGAGCCCACGGCCCGCCCAGGATGCATGAGGCTCCCACCCGTCGTGCCTGCCACGCCCGTCGCTGCGCGCGCCGCCACGCCCGCCGTCGCGCCCGTCGCGCCCGTCGCCGCGCTCATCCCGAAGGGGCGGACCGATAGGGGAGGACTGACGGCGGGGCGGGCTGCGTCGTGAGTGAGGGTAGTGTGGCGGCGGTGGCGGCGGCGGCGGCATGCCTCGAGCTGGCGGAGGCGGCCCACCGCGCCGCCCGCCGTCGCGCCAACCGTCGCGCCAACCGTCGGGCGGCGGCCGATGCTGTTGCGGTGGATGGCAATAGGGTGGTCCCGGGCCCGGCCCACGGCGGCCATACTCCCAGCGCGGCGGCGGCGGCGGTGGCACGCTGCCAGGCCCGGGACCGTCGAAGACGACGCGCACGACGAGACCGTCTATCTCGGCGCCGTCGAAGACGTCAATCGCTTCGAAGGCGACGCGGCGTGTCTGGAACTCCACTTCGGCGTGCGACTTGGAGCCGTTTGCACCGCTGAAAACTTTGGCACGCTGCACGAAGCCACAGTGCCCAAAGATTTCGCGCAGATGTGCGTCGGTCACATTGCGCGAGAGATTGCGCACGAGCAGCACCGCCGGTGGCTCTCTGCGGGGTGATCGCGAGCGGCCGCGACGAGGGGGCGGAGAGCGTGAGCGTGGCCGCTCATCCCGGCCGCCTCGATTGCGACCATTGTAGCCCGGCGGCGATGGTGACCGCGACGTCGAGTACGACGAATAGGACGAGTACGACGAGTACGACGAGCGCGATGGCGATCTGCTGCGATCGGGCATCGTGCGCTGGCGAGGCTTCGACGACCGAAATGTCGAGAAAAATAAAGTTGCGACCTCGCGCCTTTGAGCGACACTTGCCTTGGCTAGACTTGGTTTCGCATGGAATGTGTGCTCGCAGAGACCTCTCAAGTTTCCTCAACTTTTTGATCGGGCCCGTCCACTCCGATGGCATCAGCACCCCGCGCACCCCGCCCGCCGCGCACTTGCCGCGCATATTACAAGGTGGTTGCTGCCATGCCTGCCAGAACGGACCAACCGCGGCTGCTTTCAATCTTCGATGGTGTCACCTCCTACACCCTCGGCATGGTGACCTCGCCGACAGGCGGCGTATGGGTTTGTCCCGATGTGCTAACGTGTGTGCGGCACGCAGACCAGCTACCTCTTGCAGCCGCACTTGGCACTGCGCCTCGAGCGATTATCAAGGCGCTGTGCTGGGGCACGCCGCCCGCCAGCGCCCACCCTCCCACCGCCACGAAGCAGTGCTTTGCTCATTGCTTGCCGGTGGCGTTGCTTCCTTACACGGCGGCCCTGCAGCCCAACACGCCAGTGGGCGTAGATCTCACAGGCGATACCGTATGCGCCCTCGACGACCCGCGCCCAAATAGCGCCCCACCGCCACGGCCGCCCGCACTGCGCCTGAACGCCGGGACAGCGGCTCGTACATTTGGCACAGACGGCGGGACTCGGCTGCAGGCGATGACGGCGACACTGCACGAGGATGTGCTCTACGCCGAGGCGCGGCTCGAGCGCCTACGAGCGATCTCGCGCACGGCCCGCAGCAGAAGCCAAGAACCAGGTGTGGAAAACCAAAGGCCCGCGTGGATACGCCGCGCGCTCGCGAGGGCCTAGGGCGCGTCGGCGCGTGGGCAGCTCTGTGAGAGCACAACTCCTTATCACAACTCCTATTGTGTTGAGCCAAGTTTTCACAGCAACACCAAAAACCTTCGAATGGAGTTGGGCCTCGGCACCATGCCGATGCTGCGCGTGCTGGCGCTGCTTATTTCCGCTGTGCCGCGCGCAAGCGCATACACGCCGTGGAACCTCGAGTCAGACTACTTCACCAGCACGCTCGTCGGTGGCAACATGGGCGACTTGGACGGTCGGCAGACCAACGCATTATTCAACCGGCCGGATGGACTGGCGATTGATGAGCAAGCACAGGAACTCTACATCGCTGACCGCGGCAACCATCGCATCCGCCGCGTGCGCATCGGCCATCCTGATGCTTCGGACTACGTCACGACGTTCGTCGGCTGGTACCAGGGCTTCGCAGACGGCTTCGGCACGAATGCCCGCTTTGATGAGCCGATCGGCCTGGCGGTCGACGGCTACACTCGGCTGCTCTTCGTGGCCGACTCGGCCAACATGGTGATCCGGCAGGTGGATCTGAACACTGCGCGTGTGACCACCCTCGCCGGCTCGCCCGGCGTCCAGGGCTTCGTCAACGGGCGCGGAGGCGCGGCTGCCTTCTCGCGGCCGGCGGGTCTCGCGCTCGCGCTGCACTCCCGGCAGCTCTTCGTGTGCGATCCGTACAACCACGCGGTGCGCGTGGTCAACGTGGTGACACGCGAGGTGCGCACCCTCGCCGGTTCCGGCATCCAGGGCTCCGCCGACGGCAGAGGCGAGATTGCGAGCTTTGAGCTTCCACACGCGGTGGCCGTCGACGCCGACGAGCGGACCGTCTATGTAGCCGAGCGCTCGCCGCGCGTGCGCGCGATCGAGACGGCGTACGAGCCGGCGTCGACGACGACCGTGAGCACCGGCGGCGGCTCGCCGCCGCCTCAACAGGTTCGGTTCAACTTGACCAACGGTACTGGTATGAGTGCTCCGCCGCCGCCGCCCATCAACCGCAACCCTTTCTCGCCGCGCGTGAGCACTCTCGTGGACGACTCTGGACCGTCGAGTGCGAATCTTCAGGAGGTGAGTGGCATCGCGTACGCGTACGACTGGCCCGGCGGCGGCCTCGTACTCGCCGACAGCCGCCGCAATCGGCTGTACATCGTCTCTCTCACCATGTCCGGATCCGGTCTCTCACGATGGGCTCTCCGAAGACGACTCTCACAAGATGTTGCCCAGGATGATGCTCAGGACGGCGCTCCTTCACCGTCACAATCTGTCGCCGAGGACGATGCTCCCTCACCATCAGAAGATGTCTCCGACGGTGGTAGTGGAGGGCTCTCATCGTCGTCTGGACGGCAGCTGATGCATCGGCTGACTACCAATGCCACCGCCGCGCGTCTCTTCGGAACCAATGCCACGCTCGGCCATCTCAACCCCTGCGATGCCTTCGATTTCGCCACGTGGCTCAATAGTGGCGCGAATGGCACGAATCCCGTGACGGTGCTCGCGGCGGCGCTCTCGGCAGCCCGGGCCACCAACAACACCAACATGACCCGCGCGCTCGCGAACTGCACCGTCTATGCTCCGCCGCCTCCGCCGTACGTGTCGCCCTATGAGCGGGCAGTGAGTGCGGCGACGCGCCTGTGCGCGCACGGAGTGGACGCACCCGAGGGCGAGACGTGCCACCCAACGCTGCGACTACTCGCCGGCTCCACTCCGGGGCTGATGGACGGCATGAACGTGAACACACGCTTCTACCGGCCGCGCGGCCTCGCGCTCGACCCGAGCACGCAGTTGCTCTACGTGGCGGATTCGTACAACCATCGAGTGCGGCTCATCGACCTGACCGATGTGGTCGTGACGGGCGAGGGGAGGCCAGAGACAGATTCCGAGCGCATGGTGCGTGCGTTCCGGCAGAACTTCGCCTTCATCATCATGATCATCGTGGGTGGCCTCGGCTTCGCGCTCTGCACCTTCTTGTGCTGTCGCTACTTCCCGCTCTGTCCCTGGGCTAAGGAACGTTATCACCAGGAGCAGCTACGCAAGATGCGAATGGGATCGCGCGCCTGAGACCGTGTTGAGCGTCCTTAGACGAGCATTCCCCACATGGCACCGGGGCGCCACCTATACCCTGACGCCCGGCCCGAGTATAGCCTGGGGATACCTCAGAAGGCTTCCATGTATCATAGACAATTGTAAAATACTGTTAAGGTAGCCCTAACCCTAACCCTCGCCGCCTCCCTCGCCGCCTCCGAGCCCACCGCAGTCGAGCTCGCCGCACGTCCCGACGCCCTCGCTGCCTTCGCCCCCCGCCGTAGCTGTACATAGATTATCGAAAATGACGTCTGTGGGATTCGAACCCACGCCCCTCTTCGAGACTACGTCCTGAGCGTAGCGCCTTAGACCGCTCGGCCAAAACGTCGTAATGATCTTCGGTGGCAAGCTTCAGCTTATATTTGCGCATTTCCAAAAGCGAATAGGCAAAAGGCAAGCTCTTCTGACTCTCTCTCGCGGGTGTCCAAGAAGAAGCGATCTGTGCTGTCGTCCAAAAATGCCGCCCGCCTGGTCGAGGTACCCCAAGATCGCTGATTCATCGGCCCCGATCATGAGTCGCGCACTCCTCTCCACCGAGTGGCTCTGCACTGAGAAGGCGCACGGCGCCAACTTCTCCGCCGCGGTGGCCTGTGATGGCCAAGTTCACTTTGCAGCGCGGTCGGGACTGCTCGCGGCGAGCGACAACTTCTACGGATACAAGAGCCAGGGGCTCGATGCCTATCTTGTGCCACGTGTACTTGCGCTGCGCACTGCGCTCGTGCGTGATGGCTTCGTCACCGCCAATGATACTCTGGTTGTGTATGGTGAGCTGTGCGGAGGTCATTACCCGCACCCTGCCGTGCCGGCAGTGGCCGGCGGAGTCGGGCCTGTGCAGCGCGGCGTCTGGTACTCGCCCGCACTTGTCTTCATCGCCTTCGACATCGCCGTCGTGCCCGTTGCGGCGGACGCCGCCGCTGGGGACGGGCGGTTAGCAGACATGGCGCTGTCGTCTTCTCACCAGCGCACACGCTTCCTCGACTTTGACGTGGCGCGCGCCGCCTCAATCGCGGCCGACCTGCGTTTCACGCAACCCCTCAGACGTGGCACGCTCGCGCACTGCCTCGACCTCGACGTGCGCTTCGCGTCGACGATCCCGACCACCCTCGGGCTGCCGACGCTGCCCGCCGAGCACTCAAACTGGGCTGAGGGCCTCGTGGTACGCCCGGTGCGCGAGCCGCCGCCCGATGGCGGCCGTGGCCTAGTGAAGCGTAAGATCCCCGAATTCTCCGAGAAGCAGTACTCGCACGACCACTGGCGCGGCGCTCGGCACGGCGCGGTCAGTTCGAGAGGCAGCGCCAGCATGAGCTGGGTGGAGGCGGAGACGCTGCTGCGCTACGAGATGCTCGCGGCGGTCAACCAGCAGCGACTCGACAGCGTGCTCTCCAAGAGCGCGCGCGTAGATGCGGCCGACAAGGCGGCATGCCTACGGCTTCTCCATGACTTTAAGGTCGACGTGGCCGAGGCGCTTGCCGAAGACGGGTTGCTACAGCCTGCCACGACGGAGCGCAACATGCCCGCGCTGCAGCAGCTTGCTGTGCGTCACGCGCCGCTGCACGCCGAGCTTGAGGCGGCGAGCCGCACGCTGATCACCAAGTTTCTAAGAGGTGTCGGGGCGTCGCTAACCGGTCCTTCGCGTTAGCACGGCTGCGTCGCCAAGCGGCTAGCGGCTAGCTAGCGGGGCTACCGTACCGCAGTAGGAGTGGGCTGTGTACGAAGCGTACCCAGGTCCACGGAATCGCCCGCACCCGGCACCGGTATCCCTGGCCGCCTGGCGGCGCGCTGCGTTGTGTTTTTCTACTTTTTGGTTCGCTTAGCGGAAAAGGCGTGCTTTTTAGAGCGGAGTCCGGAGAGAGCACAGCAGTGAGCATACGAGGCGTGTCGCGAGCCGAGCGGCGGGGAGGCAGCGGGCTGCGCCTGCGGGGCAACCGTCTTGGGCGGCGCCGGGCGGGGGCGCGTCGCGTCGCGGCGGTGTAAGGGCGTAAATCGACAGCGACACACCGTATCCTCTCGTCTCGATCCGCGCACGAACGCGGAACGATAAAATGCCATCGCGAGGCGGGGGCCGGACCCGGGGGTCGCGACAAGAATTATATCACAACTGAGGTTACAGGTTGCGAGGCCGGCCGTGCTCGGTAAGGACTTCGTCATGGGACTTCGTCTACCGGTACCGGCACAGAGCCTAGAGCGCCAGTGGACAGGACTTGGGTAAGGGGACCGGATGCAGTGCCACAGCGCACAGGGGCAGACCATCAGCCCATCAGTCAGCTTTGCGCGCGCGCTACAGTCGAAACAGTCCACCGCTCCACCGCGCGCGCTGCAAGCTCCGCGCCGCTCAGCGCTCTAAGCGCTCATCTCAGCGCTCTGAGCGCTCCTCTCAGCGCTTTAAGCGCTCACCTTTAGCCCTCATCAGAGCTCGCGGGCCCTCCGGCGACGGCGACGCGGCTATTGACGTGAACGTGATGGTTGGGGTGGCACGAGGGCGGCACAAACTGAAAGAACTCTTGCCTGAGAGCAGGCTCCGTGGCGAAGAGGGGGGCTAGGCGTTCGTACAAAGCAGCTCCCCATGGCGAGGGCACCGCTGGCGTCGAGAGCGCCTTGAGCGTGGCCATTTTGGTCACCGCTGCTGGCTCCGGCGTGGCACTCGGCGCCGTAGGCTCGGGGCTCGTGGCAGAGGTGAGGATGGCATGCAGCTCGAGGAGTGTGCCAGGGTCGCTGGCAAATCGTCTGAGGACGCGCCGTAGGAAGCCATGCGCAAGGGACTCGGCCAGGGCGGGGCTGAGCGGCTCCGGCCCGTAGCACGCATGGTAGGCGCACAGCTCCGGCTGCAGCGTCTCGATGCGAAAGCCCTCCGGGAGCAGACGGTTGAAGCTCCGGAGGAGGGCAGGGTGGCCGTCGAGTAGCTGGGCTGCTTGCTCCATCACCTCAATAGTGTCGAGAGCACCGTCCTCGAAGGCGATGAGCATCGCCATGAAGAGGTACTCCTGCCGCACCGCCTCGGGCGCCGCAAAGGTCGTTCGAAGCTCCTCGAGAAACGCCGACGCTTCCTTTTCCAGATTCGCCTCCTCTAATGCCGCACGCGACAGCAGAGCGGCTGGGGGTGCAGCAGCAGCAGTCGCGGTGGTGGCGGCGGCGGCGGCGCCGTCGACGGCGGTGCCAGCCGCCGGGCCGCTGGGGCGGCCGCGCACGAACGGGCCGAGGCGTTCCTTGGCGGCTGTCCCGCCCTCGCGTGTGCCGCCATCGCGTGCGACGACGCCCTCTCGTGCACCTCCCTTGCCGCCGTTGCCACCAGTGCTGCCGACCGCCTCACTCGTACGGTCGCTAGGCGCGCCCGCCGCAGCCATGGTGAGCCTCACGCTGGGAGCCGGTGCCCCACGAGCGACCCCCTGCACGCTGAAGGCCTGGCACCGGAACTCGAATTCATCGATGAGCACCGATTCGATGGTGAATATCGGTGCATCGCTCAGCCATCGCCGTGCAGCTGCCGTGGCCGGACGCTTAGCGTCGCTCCCTGATGAAGCTGCGACACCTGCACGTTTGCGCTCACCCGAGCCGCGACCCCTGCCAGCAGTTGGCCCGCGTGGCGCTGCAGGACGCTTTGCCTCGATTCGCGAGGCGCACAGGTCGGCGTGCTCACTAAGAACGTCGAGGCGGAAGCTCTTGGCACAAATGGGGCACTGGCCCATGCCCAAGTTGATCCGTGGCGCACGTCGCAGCTCGCGATCGGGCTGCTGACCGGCATGCATCGTGCCGAGCGCTATGAGCCCGCACTGCGCGCGAGCGCGTGGGTGGGCCTCTTTCTCTTCTCTTTCTCCTTCACTCTCTACATGCGAAAATTGCATGCTTCATCAGACGAGGATGGAACGTGGACCCCAGCGCAGGTAAGCGCGAGAACGGAGCGGTCTTGCCGGCGGATGCGTCGCCCGGCGCGTTAGGTATTAGGTCCTCCGGTGATACAAAACCATGGACAAAACTTAAACGGAATAACACAAAATTTCTCTTGAAATTTCTACGATTACGTTACTATGCTACATGTAACGGGGGCTGCGCCGAGTCGTGTGATGCTCACGCCGGCCTCAGTCTTCAGTAGCCAACTAGCCATTTCGTCTCCAGGTCCAGTCACGCGCTGTCGTCCGCTCGGCGCCCCACACTCCTGCGCATCCTCATGACATCTCCTACGAGACCTTACTGTCCGACCTCACTGTCCGGGGTAACGCGGCGGCTGCGGCGCACGGTCGCGCTCGACGGGGATGGGGATCGCTTGTCGCTGTAGGGAGCCCTGCATGCGTCGGTCGGCCGTTGGGATCAGAAGCCCGCCGGTGCAGCACACGGTGGCGAAGAGGAGGTCGCAGCAGACCATCGGCGCGTCGCAGTCATACGAGGTCTCACAGGACTGCGGCCCGGTGAGACCGAAGAGGTCCACGCCGCTCTTCGGCGCCGTCTTGGGCGTGCGCAGGTCGCGCAGCCGCTGCTGCTTGGCCGCATCCTCCGCGCGCTCGCGTGCCGCACGCTCGAGGGGCGTCTCATCGTCAGAAGCCGAGGCCTGCGGGGGTGGCGCGCGCCGCGTGGGGGCGGCGCGGCGACCGTCCTCGCTCTCGGTGCCCTCGGGGTCGACCTCGCTCGCGCCGCTGCTCGTGCTGCTGAAGCCAAAGTTGAGCAGCGCGTCGGCAAGCGGTTGGAAGAAAGGCACCGCGGCCTGCGGCGTGGCGTAGCCAGTGGCAGGCCATGCGAAGGCCAGCTGGATGGGCGTCGCGAGGGGCTCCTGGCCCGTCAGCACGATGTTCTCGAGCCGGTGCTGCCGAATCAAACCATCCTTGTCAAGGTCGTAGATGGACACGCCGTCGATGTGCACGAGCGCGGGCTCGCCGTTGACGAGGGTCGTGAGGCCAGTGGCCGGGTCGCGCATCCAGAGCTTGGCATTCCAGCGCACGCGGATCTGCGTTCAAGGGAGCGGCAACGGCAGGGTGAGGAAATAGACAGGCGAGCGAGCTGACGCCGGGGAGAGGTGTAGGGAGGGGGGGGGAAGGGGCCTCAGAGGCGAGGGTGACGGCTCTCACCGACTTGTCGTCCGCAACGAGGCGGATGCCGACCTGCGCGTCCTGCATGGTCGTGCGCCGCAGAAAGCGCAGGGCGTCGAAGACGCGCTCGTACTGCTTCTTGCCCGCGAGCCGCTTGCCCGAGGGGTCGTGCAGTTCGATGTTGTCGGTGAAGATTGACATGTCGGGCCTTTCGGTGAAGAGGCGCGGGTAGTCGTGGCGCAGCACGTCAATCGCACGCCCTTGATTGAGCTTGAAGACGGATGGGCCACGCTGCTCCGGCGGCGTCGGCAGGCCCCAAAGGGGCAGGGGCTCTGGCGTGGACTCCTTCTTGGGCGTGGCGCGTGGCACGGCGGCGATCTCGAGGCGGTCGAGGCGTGCGTTCGACGAGTCGGACGATGAGCTCGTGCTCGACACCCCCGTCGGCGGTCGTGCGCCGCCGGAGAAGGCCGCCACCGACTCGAGGGCGAGGAAGAACGCAAGCAAACGCATCCTCTTCTACGAAGATGCTCAAGAGAACGAGGGCAACAAAAAGTTTCGTCAAATCGGCGTTCACTGCGCACCTGTGCATCTCACTTTCATCCATACGCAGGGTCAAAAACTGGCTCACCACATACAACACTGACATCTTGATTCCATAACTTTTTTGCACAATCACTCACAATCACGATCTCGAGGCGACGAGAACTCCAAACTAATGGCGATCACGCCGACGCTCCTGCTCCTTGTCGCTCCGACCGCTTTCGCCTTCGTGCCTGCACCTCGACTGGTGCCACGTACCGCGCATTTCTCGCCTCGGCTTGCCATTCGCACCCCGGTGGCGCCCGTCGCCTTTGCCGACCAGGCGGGCACTCTGGCTGGCACGTTTTTCCAGGCGAGCTTGCTGCCGTACATCGGCTTCCTCTACTTTTTGGGCTATGCGCCCAACAACACGCCAAAGCAGGCGCTCTTTGGCTTCCAGTTCCTGCTGCTCTTCGTGCTGTCGACCGTCTTCACTGGCATCGTGACCAAGTCGGTCTATGGAGCCTCACTCGCCGACACCGACTGGCTTCACGGCGCCGCCGAGGCGCTCCTCACGACGAGCAACCTGTACGTGGCCTCCGGGTTTCGGAACGCGCTTGCCGGCGAGGCGGCGCCCGAGGGCCCGTCGTTCCGCTTTCCGGCGCTCGCGATCTTTGCGCTCGTCGTGGCGGCGACGGCAGCCGGCCCATCACTGGGCGTTGAGCAGCACAGCCCATTCCTCTACGGCATCGGCAACCTCGGCGAGAACCCGCTGGCCGGCGTGCTCGACAGCGTGCGCTCCGAGCCCATCAATGCGCTCTCGCTGCCCACGTGGGCCATCCACTTTTCGAGCGTCTTCGAGTGGCTCTTCGCCATGAGTATGCGTCGCTCGAGCGGCTCGTCTCCACTCATCTCCACTCATCTCCACCCTGCCTCAGTTCTCCACTCATCTCCTCTCGCGTGCCCCAAGTCGCGTGCGTTAAGGTTCTCCCTTGACGAGTTTGGCATGCCCCTCCCCTTCCCCCCTACTCGTAGGCTTCGTCGCGCAGTATGCACAGGCCACGGGCAACGAGCGCTGGCGCTGGCTCACGTACGGCATGCTGCCCCTCCACGCGTCAGGAGTGGCAGCATGCACGTACCATTTCTTCTACAACTCGGCCGACGTGAGCTTCCTCGTGGCGCTCCAGGCGGGGCTCACCCTCCTCGGCAACTCGACGGTGTGCATCGCCGCGCTGCTCATCGCCCTATCCAACGGCTGGACAATCTCCGAACTGAACCCGTTTAAGCCCAAGGGTGAGGCCGGTGAGGCCGGCGAGGCCGCTGCGCCGGCGGCGGCAGTGGTCCCGCAGCCCGTGATCGCCACTCCGCTGCTCGCCGGTGAGCTGGTGCTGCTCACCGCAGTGTTCAGCTACCTGGTGAAGTATGGCGAGCCGGCGCTCACGCTGCCATTCGAGCCGAACGCGCTCGTGGGCTGGGCACTCGTGCTCGGCATCCCTACCTTCGTCGGGTTCCGCTTTGTCGCCGGTGCGTCTGACTCAAACGCGGCAAGCGCGTAAACCTTTAGGTTCAATAGCGTGTGTACTTGCGATGCAAACGTCTAACGTGTGCGTGTGGCCGTGCGGGTGGTGTATCTAAGTTACTTGTGGAACCGGGCGTCCGGCACAGCGTCGCTTTAATTAACCGAGCCCGGCGCTTTCGCGCTTTGTTTATCCGCAACCCGCATCCGCCGATCCGGACGACGGCAGAAACCGCCGACCGCGAACCGGTCGTACCCGCGGCGTTCACAGCAACGAGCAAGTTCACAGCGGTTTCGTCCCAACAGGGCATCACAACCCTGGCCTACATTTGTGTCGCTTCGGGGGATTCTGGCGGCCAGGACGTGTATCGTGTAGCGCTAGCGGCGTGGCGCGGCGAGCTGCTCGCGCCGCCGAACCACTGGCCACGGCCCCAAGCCGGCGGGTTGAGCCTGGCGAGCCACCCAGCCTTGGCGGCAGCCTCGTAGTTGTCGGCCTGCGCCGGCGGCGGCGCGGCGTCTCTGGTCCGCTCGGCGTCTCTGGTCCGCGCGGCGTCTCTGGAGGTCTCGGTCTCGTCGGTGAACATCGCAATGAGCCGGTCCTCCACTTCCTCCGCCGACCGGCACGGCGTGTCGTAGAGGACGGAGCCCGACCAGCGGAAGCGCTTCAGGACTCCTCCGAGTGCCTCGTCGCCGAGCAGGATGGTCTCGCACTCGAGCGAGAGACCCTCGAAGTTGAGCTGCGAGAGAGTCGCCTTCTCGAGTTGCTCTGTGGGCGCGAACGCGTCGCGCAGATGCCGCAGCGCGTAGAACTTGAGCAGCTTACCGAACTGCCTGTTCATCAGCGCCATCTCAGCGTCCAGCTGACGCTGCTGGTCGGCGTAGACCGGAGGGAGCTCTGTCTTATGGGCGTCGAAGGCGCGCATGCTGAGCTGAGCGAACGCCGTGCGCATATCGGCAGCACACTGCGGGCATGGGAAGGTTGGCCAGTCCACGTGCAGTGGCACCGCGATGCAGCGCTGATCATGTGACGAGCACAATACCTCTTCCACCGTGATGCCGTAGTCATCGACTCCCACGATTCGAACTGCCGCGAGCGCCTCTTTGGACCAATCCACGCCGTCAAAGTCTCCAATGCTCCTCGCAATCCGCAGCAGCTCCTCGTGGTGCTCAGCCGAGTTGAACTCTCTCAAAAAGTCGTCCTCCATTTGCTTCGAGTATGGCATCATTTTAGGCGACGGAAAGCTGCGAACCGCGCTCGAAGGCAGCGCCGCATGAAGTAGTGCCCCGCCGAGCAACAGCCCGACGGGGCTGGCGTCGCCGCGCGTTGGCGTAATTGTGGGTCCTTTCATGCGTAATTGCGGACTTGTGGTTCGTCAAATTTTGTTCACACATTCACACAAATGAGCGCATTCTAATTCTCGGATTTCGCTTCTCGGTGTCGTACATCCGAGCGTCCATGTATTCATCTTTTGACCGACAAACGTGTAACGTCAATTCCGGCTTACACTTTTCGCAAAAGCGACGGCGGAGGCAATCTTTTAAGCCACCGGCATTTACAGGACGCCAATTGAATTTCCCAACGAGCAACGTTAAATGAACTCGAGCAGCGGTAGGGCGTCGCACGTGGCCACACTGGCTCTTCACACCGACTTGTTCTTCGCAAACGACAAGACGTGGAGCACCGCGAGCATTCCCGTCAGCGCGCCGATCATCCCAGTTTGGAGCCAGTAGGCGCTAGTCGATGCGCCCGCAGGGAGGACCTTGCGAAGGTCGTCCGAAGCGTTTATCGCGCTGAGGCCCACCGTCGTGAGCGCAAGCGACGCAACAACATACGGTACGACGGCGCGGTGGCGCGCGGCCGCGAGGTTCAGGATCGCATACGTGCCCGCGCAGAAGGAGATGATCTTGTCTTGGTAGGGGTGAAATGGCGTGTCATAGTAGATAAAGAGTACGGGCACTTTGAAGCCCACCCAGTGCGCAGCAGACATGGCGACAAAGTAACCGATGTTTGCGTACAGTGCGAGCGAGAGGAGGCCCGTCGGTGGCTCCATCGTGCGCACGCTGCGTGTGTGCGTGTGGGGGCGGGTGAGAGTGGTGGAGGGAGGAACGGGAAGCGTGGGAGGCGCGCCACCGCGCCACGAGTTCGCGAAGGCATCCATGCGTGTGGCGCACCTCTCTTTGTGCTCGGGTTGTGGAAAGCAGGGTGCGGTGTGGAGAAGTCTATCAAAACACAAGCGCTAAGATTGTCCGTGTGACGCGCCGTCCTGGTACCGGCTTCTTTCGGCGATGGCGCGACTCATCGTGGTGCTCCTGTGCAGCGCGCGAGCAGACGCGTTCCGATTTCTTGCGGGCCGCTTTGCGACCAGCACGCAACTCACGACCGTAGTCTCAAGGACGCATCCGAAAATGTTTCCGAACAGTCTCGACACTGAGAGTAATACTGGCGATGCGTGCGCTCTCCTGCCGTACCCGCCGTACCCTGGCGTGGCTCCTGGGTTGATCTTCGGCGAGGTGGAGCTGGCCGAAATGGAGGACAGTCAGGAAACACGGACGCAATTATTTCTGGATGGGGACGGCACCGTTAAATCCGGTGCGACCAATGGGCCTCCGCCTGTGGCCATGTGCGGCCTTTGGCAATGCGGCAGTATTGGGTTCCAAATGGTCCTCCAGCGCACGTTTACCGCCTCGCGGGGTACCAGATATACGGTGACGCGCGTGTACACGGGCGCCGTGAACGCGGACAGCAAAGGCGTCGACGCGGTGCTCGGCAGGATGGGCTTCTATCCTACCGATGAGGAGCTGGCGGGCTTGAGCATCTTCGGTGACAACGGACTGGGCGGTGCGACGGCCATCGGCTACTTCTCCATCGACGGGAATACGCAGGCCGAACTGCAACGGAAGAATGCTTGATATCGCTGTCCCGTGTGCTCTGGATGCCCAAGCAGCCTATGGACAGAATTACGGACGAGGAGTAATCGGCAATGTTGTTTGCGCTTTGATACGCTCCGGCCGGTTGTGATTAAGGATTAGATACGGTACCCTTTAAGTGACTCTATCTTGTAAAGAAAAAAGAGCTCCTCAGCGGCAAATACCCTGACCGTACACAGCCAGACTCCAGAGCTTCTCGCCACTTTGACGAATTATTGACGAATTCCCAGGCCATCACAGCATCTGTGTGAGAGGGGTTGGCTCGTGCTAGACTTTTGGAAATAATTTCCCAAAGTCGCCGCTCGTGGAGCACAGTGTGACGGCCTGGCATTTCGTTAGAAAAAAACGGGTTCACACGATGCTCTTGAGAGGGCATGAGAGAGGGAGTCGCGAAGATGCGACCATGGTTTCTGCTTGCGAGCACATTCTGCGCCGCAACTGCGTGCACGCCCAGCCGTCCGCAGCTGCAGCTCCACACGCCGAATGTCGTGCTGCTCGCCGCCACGAGTCGAGAACGGAACCAGAATGTCCGTCGTCACCAGTCAGAATCGCCACTTAATCGTGCGCTAGACAACGTTCTGGCCGACCCTGTGCCTGCCCTGGGTTTAGCAGCACTCGTCGCCGCTGCTGGGCCTGCTGTGTATCGGGCGGCATTCAACGGCAGACCTCGCACGCTGTGGTGGCCGTCCACGAGCCGGCGTGGCAGCCTCGCTGGGGCACGGAGTGCTCGCACAGTCGATGGTGCCCTAGATGACGCGAAGACAGTCGCGTTAGCGCGTGCGTTGCTCGCAGCATGGGACGCCGGCAGCGCTGATCAGGCCGAGAGCTCGGCTACCGTCGAGGCGGCACTTGGCTTGCTAGCACTCGAGTTTGCGCAGCGCGGCGGTGAGGACGCGGCGCAGCTCCGACGCCTGATGCGCTTGGTTGCGGCGCACAGCAGTGGCACACAGCAGACCGTCAGCGCGTTGCGCAAGGCGACGACGGCCGCCGCACGCATGGCATTCGGGAGCGGCCGCGATGGCAACGCCTTCGCTATCAGTCAACGGGACGGCGCGTGCGGCGCCTTGCTGCTGCTCTGCCAATCTTTGTTTCCCCGGGATACGCTCGGGGCCCTTTCCGAGGTGGTGGCGCTCGAGGCGGGTGTGCGACGCGCCTTCTTCGGCTTCGAGGGCGAGGAGGAGCGTGGCATACGCTTGCGTGACGAGTGCGCGCGCAGGTTGTTCACGCTCGAGGCGCGCCGCGTGCTCCGTGCCTCGGGAGCCGGCTCTGGCGGTGCACGCGCCGTCTTGAGCACGCCCACGTGGCGAAGGACGCTCGATGAGCTACCCGGCCTGATGCGCTTGGCCCCTTCGATGTTCGTTGGGCCGCTGCTGCTGATCGTGCAGGAGCTGCTGCAGACGGAGCTCGAGCGCGCGCTTGCGGCATGGCTCCAAGCTCGCGGACGCACCGGGGGAAGGCTTCCGGAGCTCTCGGAGATCTCCACGGAGATTGCAAGCTCGGTGCCGTCCGTGGAGCTACCAGTACAGACCCCAGCGGCTGCCGCGATGGAGCGCGCCGCGTTTGCGATGGCTTCGAGTGCCGCGCGGCTGGCACGCAGCTGCCTCGAGCTCGGCGGTCCCTCGACGGCCGTTGCTTCGACGGAGCCGCAGCTGCCTTCCGGCGTGACGCTCAGCGACGCGACCAAAGCGGCACTCGCAACCCTGCCTAACGCGGCGAAGAAGGAGCTGCTTGAAAAGTTCGGCGCTCTCGCGGCGAGCCCAGGAGCTGATGATGAAGAGGGCGATCTGGCCATGCGAGATCGCGATCTGACCGTACGAGATCGCGACCTGCGCCTCGAGAAGCTGCGGAGCGTCGGCGTGCTGTCACCCGCGCGCCATCGCTTCTACCAGGCGGCCGTGCGCGTTGCCGTCCTCGAGGAGGTGGCGCGCGTGGCGTCGGGTGGCGTGCGGCCTGCGGCAGCCGAGGGGACTGGGTCTGATGATACCATTGGGCTATCCATCGAGGATTGCGTCGTGCTGCGCCGGCTGCTTGCGGTGCTGCCTACCAGCGCCGCCGCAGGCGCGAGTGCCGCCTTGAAGGCTGCGGCGGGGACGGTGGAGATGGCAACCGTCGACCTCACGTCGATTGAGCGCAGGCTCGAGCTCACACAGCAAGATTTCTACCCGGGTGACTACCGGGGTTTCTATGGGCTTTGAGGTAGAAACCACTTTCTACCCGCCTTTCTACCAGGTAGAAACTCCCGGACCAGGGGTTGAAAGGTCAGGGGCACGGCTATAGGCAGTTCGACAGCTTTACCATATAATAGAGGCAAGACCAAGATACACGGACCCGACCGTAAGTATCTCTGTGACTGTGTGACCGGCGTGCGCGACCGTTGTCGTTGGGTAGCTCTCGGGCTCGGCGTGTTCATGTTGTGTTCCTACACTTCCTTGTACGAGATTCGACGCGGATACATGTACATTTATACAGGTATGTTCTCGCGCGCGGCGCCTTCAAGCCATTCCTTATCGCAATCAGAATCACGCATCAGCATCACATGGAGGGCGCGGGCGCATTGGGGTTTTGGGGAGATCGCTCTCCAAGTACAGAAGAAAGGCATCCTCCTCAGCGGCGTTTCAACCCGTGCAGCAGTCCTGCCCCCAAGCTTTTTGGGGCGCAGCAGCTCCCCCGTGAGATTGGCGATGGCTCTCACACGTCCGCAGCACCGCCTCCGGCCGCCGCCGCCGGGGCCGCTGCACCGCCGCCGCCACGTCCGCTGCCGCCTCGGCTGCCGCCGCTTCTGCCGCCGCCGCCACCGCCGCCTCTGCCATCTGCCGGCGGCAGAGGCTGGCAGATGTGGTTCAGGCGCTCGGCGTGCTGCCGATTGTGGATCTGCGTGCGGCAGCCGATGCCGTGCCAGCAGTCTGATCGGCGCGTCACTGCGTCGGGCAGATCAGCAGCCGGCAGTTCGGCACGGTATTGGAACACGAGAGCATCGAAGATCTGCTCGAAGCACCGGTGGCACGTCGGTCCGTCGAGATCCGACACCGCGACGCCGGGCACCATGCCGACGATGTCTCTCACAATCATGGTGCCCGCCTCCGCGCGCGCGAGGCACTCGATGTACAGGTCAGCGATGCCCTTGCCCTTGCCAGAGAGGTACGTGGTAAGCACATCACGCTCGAAGCCGTTACCGAGAGCGCTCGTCGTTAGCACAGGCGGGCGGCGGGTGCGCAGTGGCGACATTAAGTGGGTCTCAGTGGGATGCCGGCACTGCGCGCACGGAGTCCGCTGCGCGCGGCGCATCTGCTGCTGCATCAGGAGCATCTGAGCCATGAGGTAGCCCGGCGGGAGGCCGTCGTAGTCATCGTCGTCCTCGTCCTCGCCCTCGCCGTCGTCGTCGTCGTCGTCGTCGTCGCTGAGCTCGCCCAACTCGCCGCCGTCGGCGCGGTCCCGCTTGCGCAGCTGCTTAGGCTGGTTACCGAGCGTGTCTTCCTTGTCAAGGCGCGCAAGCTCCTCGGGGTCGCGACGCTTGTCAGGGTGCGTGCTCAGATACATATCCACGATGTTCGCCAGCGCGTGGTTGCGCGAGACGACGCGCACTGGCTGCCGGCACTGGGGGCACTCGATCTTGCGCTTCATCCACTCGGAGAAGCACGCGCCGCAAAAGGAATGCATGCACGGCTGCAGGGCCACCGGCCGATGCATTAGGTCTTGGCAGATGCCGCACATGAGCTCCTTTTCGAGCGCTGAGCCATCGTCCACCGAGGCAGAGCCAGAGGCGGCGGAGGAGGAGGCGGCGACCATCGTTGCACTCCCAGCCCCGGAGGACGCGCCCGCGCCCGAGGCCGCGGCGGCCGAAGGCGCGGCGGCGCTCGAGATGCCTGCGGCGGCGGCGGTGGCCGCCGCCGCGACTGCTGCACTGGTCGCTTCGGCTGCCGCGCCGGCGAGCAGCACGAATCTGAACTTTGTGGATGAGTCGCTGGCGACTGACGGCGCGACGATGGCGATCTCGTCGTCATCGAGCAGCACGCGCAGCCGTCCCTTGCCCACCTTGGTTCCATTCACAAAGGTTCCGTTTGACGAGAGGTCCTCGAGGATGGCGTTGGCGCCGTCGTGCGAGAGGCGCGCGTGCACCCCGCTCACCTTGTTGTCGGTGAGACGGAGCGTGCAGCTCTCGGCGCGGCCCAGCGTGTACGGCCCACCGTCCATCTCCAGCACCAGCGCGTCGCCACTGGCCGCGCGCAGCTGGCCCCACGCTGGCTTGGGTGCGCCAGACTCAGGAGACACCTCGTCGTCTTCGGTGCCGCCGTCAAGGCCGTCGTCGTCGCACTGGGTCGAAGGGAGCGCGGCTGGGGCTGGGCTGGGCTCGTCCGGCTGCGTGTCGCCCATCGTAAGTGGAGCCGTGACACGGCGGCAGCCAGGAAGGTCCAGGCCGCGCTGACTAGACGGGCCGCGTCAGGCGCACACCTTCAAAAGGATTTCATGTGTGAACACTCTTGTGCATGCAAGAGGGGGAAGGGGGGAAGTTTTTCTCGGCGTTGATACGCCAGGTTCCCCAACGCACGCGCTGTGCATTCGCCTCACCTATCATGGCATCCCGCGGGGAGGACATATCATGGGATGAAATGCAATTAAGAATTATGGATTCGTTCGCGATCCACTCCTCGCGCAGCTTGGCGACGCGCACGTCGATCTGCGCGTTCTTGCCGGCTGCCACCTGCGGCTTCGCCTCATGCATCATGACGACCTCGTGCGCCTGCACGAAGGCGACGAGCGCCGTCTCGAGCGATGAGGCAGCCGGGGAGGCAGCGTCCATCGCGGCCTCACGCGCCGCAGCAATCATTCAATCAATGGCGCGTACGCGGCATCAAGCATCGCGTGGCGCTGGCCGCACCGCGCGACGACCGCATCCACCGGGCCGCCACTGTGCGAGGGCCGAGATGGAGCGCGAGCTGTGCGAGCGTCGCCCGAGTCGGACGTTCCCGCGCCTCGAGCGCGGATCTCTGCACACGCACCTGCTCCTAGGCGGTCCTGTGTGCTCATGGGCGGCGTGTGCGGCGTCGAGAAGCCATAGGGGCCGCGCTTGCCCTTGGGCTTCAGGCCATCCACGTGCACCCCGACGGCGGCGGCGACGACCACTTGTAGACGACCACCGGGCCCCAGCACTCTCGGCCAAAGACGCGTGCGCCGAGCTAGGAGCTTGCCGTCAGGCTGCACGAGCCAGACCGTGTACCCGAGTGCTTCCTTGTCGGTGACGCGCGCGAGCTCCTCCTTGGTCATCCCGCCCGCTTCCAGTATGGAGAGCCCTTGCTTCTTACTGCGCACTGAAATCGGGGCGGCCTTGGAAGAGGGTGTTGAAGGCGTGTGTGAACGCCCAGCCGTCGCCGTTGGTGTCCAGCTTCATGATGTAGTAGATCCACGCGTCAAAGCCCGCCATGGTGTTCGGGGAATATGGTGCCGGAAGATGCCAGCCAGCGTAGCGCCAATAGCGTGCCACGATGTTGACCGCCTCTCCTCGATGAGCGTGTTCACGTTCTAGCTTGCGCGCCACCCCCTCGCCTCGAGAACTTTCTTCTTCGTGCTCATGAGCACGGCATCAGAGCGAGTTGCGCGTGCAGGCGCGAGTAGTGAGGGTGGCTCCAGGTGCTGTAGCCGCGCGCTGCCTGCCTGATTGCCCGTGCACGATGTGTACGAGCGTAACTCCGCGTAGACCTCGCCGGCCCGATACGTGACATCTGACAACCACCCCACCGCCTTCGATGAAGCGGGGCACCACCCGGACCATCGGTCATCCCCATGGTATCCCCACATGTCGTAGTTCGAGCCAGGAGCTCCTTGAGCATGGTCTCGACGTTGCTGTTCTCTGCAGCGATGCCTGAAGCGTTTGCGGCACCAGAAGGAGTTCCCGACATGGTGCGGCGTAGGTGCGCTGGTGCGGCCTGAGGAGCTGAGGTTGATCCTTCTCGGATCCTCGAATTCAGAGTTCGGCGATGCGCTTCTCGCAGTGCCAGTTGTATGTCCTGTGGACGCGCGGGCCTTGGCCTCAAAGGGCGCGGATGCGTCGCTGCCTCGACTTGAGGCGCTCGCGACGACTCCCCGGGAACCTGTTCCCCACAGAAAGACAGAATGTTTCGTCAAGGGGCTGGGAGAGGGAGGGGCGTCCGTAAGTCTTCGACGGAGCCAGAATGTGACCCTAGTCCCTTTGCTCCGCGCACGAACCTATCATACCAGATCGCGAGCGTCAGCAGGTGTCACGATTCTAAATCAGCCATATCCTCGGCCTGCCCTGGCTACATATGCCTGTCTTGATCGCGTCGCTGCATCGCGCTGCTGACGCGTGCCCTGGCTCTTCTTTTATTCGCAGCAGGTGCAG
>PJAB01000473.1:0-25883 GCA_002887195.1 Chrysochromulina parva | reverse complement strand
CGGCCGAGGCGGCGGCGGCCGAGGCGGCGGCGGCCGAGGCGGCGGCGGCCGAGGCGGCGGCCGCCGGCTTTCAGCTCGAGCTGCTCGACGTCGACGAGCACACCGTGCTCTGCACGCTACCGCTACCGGTCGGCGCTCCCACGGAGATCGGCCGTGACTCACTCGGCCTCTCGGACTTCAAGCGCATCTCGCGCACGCAGCTCATCATCACCGCGAATGGCGGAGATGGCTGCACGATCCAGCGCGCCGGCATCCACCCAAGCTACTGCACGCCGTCGACTGGGGCGTCGCCGCAAGCGATCGAAAGGGGCAGCAGCGTTGATGTGGCCCTCGGAAGCATCCTCTACATGAGCCATCTGAAGGAGCGCGGCTTTCTATTCCCAGTCCGTGTGGTACAGGTACCATTCAACATACCATGATTTCGCCAACGAGGCTAGCAAGCAAGCAAGAGCGGAGTGCTCGGTTGCGCTGGTTAAATACTTGGTGTTGTTTCGAGCTTTCGCTTCTCATCGTGAATGGAGTGAGATGTGTGGGAAAACGGGAAGTGACTGCGCCGTCATGCCCACGTCATTAGCCACGCGCGGTGCGACGCCCAAGGCGAAGAAGCGGCGAGTCTCCGAGGCGGCATCAGAGGCGCTAGACGAGTGGGCACCCGAGTGGGCACCGCTGCTCTCGGCACTCGAAGATCTCGGCAGCAGCTGCGATGCGCAACTGCCTCTGCTGGAAGTTGATAGCTGCCGGGGCGGCGCCATCCTCTACGCGCTCCAGCGGGTGCTGCGGCTTCACAACGCCGTCGCGAGCGCAGACGGGCAGGCAAGCAGCGAGCGCCTCGGGCCCGTTGATCTCTCTGCGCTCTCCGCGAGCGGCGCTGCGCTGCCATCGCTTCGCTCCACCGTGTATGAACGAGTGGCTGCCTCAACGCGGCACGCTCACAGCTGCTGCGAGAGCGCGCTCGGAGGTCGCAGCAAGGCTGCGCGCAGCACACGTGGCCTCCGCAGCGGGCCGCCGCTCGAACACGAGCTTGCAGACGCAGATGAGCGCATCGGCTCTGGTTCTCGATCACCCGGCGGTGGGCACGAGGACACGCGCAGCTTCCGCGATGCGTACATGGTGATGCTCGCGGACGGCGCGGCCGACGAGCTCGATGCGCTCCGACGCGAGGAGCCGCCCATGGACGAGGCCGCGCTCGCCACCCTGATCGACGCGCTCGAGCACGGCGCAGAGACCTTTGCACCACGCCAGCGCAGGCTGATCGAGGCATCCTTTTCTGGCGGTGGCTCGTGGTGGGAGCGGCGCGCGACCGAGCTGGAGGCAGCTCGCTCGTGCAAGGCGGCGGCTGGGTCCACGCCAACCACGCCGGCCCAGTCACACACACAGTCACACACACAGCAAACGTCGGCTTCACTCGTGGCGAGGGTGCGCGAGCTTCGCGGATTGCGGCCGGGGCAGCGGCGCGGTTGAAGCTCGTACATGAGCTTCACTGGCCTATCCAGCTTTCAAAGAGGTAGCCAGTAGCGAGAGATGGAGTTTCGGAGCTGCGCGTGCTGAGGACGAATAAGAATCAGACTTGTGTCTTAGTTATGTCTTAGCGGCAAACGCCTACTCACACCCACGGTTATATAGGTCTTCGGACGGTATAATCTATCATGACAATGCGGTATAACGGACGGTCTCGGCCCGCTGCCCGCGGCCCTCCGCTCTCGATTGCTCGGGTGCTCGCCCGCAGCCGAACGCGAGACACGCGCCGTCCGCGCCTCCCCCTTTCCGTTCTCCTACAGCCTGTTCTCCTACAGCTCGGCTGTTTACGTTCTCCTACAATCGTGCCTCGAAATCGTGCCTGCAGAGCCTTAAGAGCCTACGTACCTACGTGCCTGCAAGGTGCAAGCCTTGCAGGCGAATCGTGCCTGTTGTTACCTGTAAGGTGCATCCTGACCGGGGAGTGCCGACGAGGACGTATGTAGTCAAATCCTTATCAACTCCTCAGGACCAAGGTGGCCTGCGGCGGATCGCGACCATGTGCGGTCGCGACGACGACGCTGCCGGCCACTCCCACAGCGAAAATCGCTCCATGCGCTCGATGAGGCGCTCGGACTGATACAGCGTGAGCACCGGAGCACCCAGGCGGATCGGAGTTGACGGATTGACTCCAGAGTGCAGGTGCGACACCTGGCCATGCATCTCGTTGAGGACTCGTTGCTTGAATTGGGAGGTGTACACCGTGCGAAGCCGCTCCGCTCGGACAGGATCGGGATGCGACGCTTCGAACCCAAATGTGATGAGCCGAGGCGGCGACACCGTGTCGGACCGTGTGGTGTCGGGGCTCACAAGCCTTTGACGGCTTGTCCTTTTCTGCTGTGACGTGAGGAGCTGGGACCTGCTGAAGTGCAGCCGCGCCTCCACGCCGAGCGCATCTGCCTCCGACACCAGCGAGCCGCTCGACGACACACGGCCGTCGATCGAGCGACGACTCGCAAAATGACTCGGCGCGATCGGATGATCCATGGAGTTCGCAGCGACAGACAAGAGTCGTCAAACGAGTGTCGCCGCCAGGAGAGGAAAGCTTCCCGTCGTGCTGTGAGTGCCGAGTCCGGAGCGTGAGAGCGTCTCTCGCTCCCCGACAGGCTCCCTTCAGAAACCTTCAGGGGTGCTTCGGACTTTGAACAAAAGTCGAATGAAACCGTCGAGAGCCTTTCATGCTGTTAAATCATGCATGCATTCGAGAGCGTCTATAACAAAGACACGCTCCCGTGTCTTTGCCTTGCAAAAAGCAAAGACAGGGAGCGTACCAAACGCATCGGCGCCATGGAATACAATGTAGAATGTATCGAGCTCGTGCCCCCCTCGGCCCCCTCGGCCCACAGCACCCCACAGCACCACCCAAGCGAGTCGGCCGCGCGCGCACGTTTCACGCGTTTCTCGGCGAGTACGCGACCCCAATGCGTACCGAATTTACAACAAGTAGTGTGCTCGCGTCGCATTAATATGTATCTTCGTACTTTGAGACTGAATCTTGCTTTCATGCTTTGACCCAAATAGGTGGGTGCCATGGTGGGTGCTCTGGATTCACCATGGGAAATTCACACACTGGTCACTAACGTCCCCACTCCACCTGATTTTGAAGCCGAACTGAGTGATTAGACCCAAAGGGGTTTAGTGGGAGGTTTTCTTTTCTGGATTCACAGTGACTATCCCCACCACCTGATTTTGAACTGAGTGTTAGGTTTCAAGTATTATTCCGGCTTTACGTGGTCGTCGGCGTACGCGCGTCCACGCCCACCGAGTCTCTCTGGTCGGGTCACCCCCGCGGCGCCTGCCATGATCCTGTTCTTCTTCCTCATGTCATTCCACATGTTTCTTCTGCTTCATCTTCGGAGCTGCGTATGCTCCAGGTAGTCGAGCTGGCAGCTGGCTCATCTGTTTCATCTCCACGACGAGCGAGCCGGAACAGCTAGCAGGCTCGGTTTGCCATACGAAAACCTGCATCGCCGGGTTTCTCGGATCGCCGACGCACGGAAGCGGGCCTATCTTGCCCGTGGCCTGCAAGGCGGCCTTCCACTCCTCGTGGAACGCGGCTGTGCCAAGGTCTCGTACGGCCCATTCGTCCTGCGATCGTAGCTGCAGAACAATCTCGCTGATTATGATGCCGCCCGGCTTGAGCACGCGCACAGCCTCAGCGGCAAAGCTCCGCAAGTCCTTGATGTGGTCCATAACGTTCGTGAAGACGACATCAACCGTCGCGGTCGCAAACTGGAGCTTAGTGGCGTCACCATATAACACGTATCTCGATTTCGGATTCGGTGCAATGTCGATGCCGACTGCAAAAGCGCCCACACGTGTGAATGCCGACACCTCTCCGCCAGCTCGGGCTCCCACGCAGAGCACGTTCAGACCCTTCAAGGGAAGCGTGCTGAAGTACCGCAGCACGCGCCTTTCGACGTTCTTATCCACTCTGAAGACCCATTCCGGGTTCTCCGCCATCTTGCTGCCCTGCCATTTTTCATACTCTGTCTGGTTGGAGGTGAGACGATTTATGTCCGCCTCCTTCAACAACTCCTTGTGCGCGAGCGGTGCGGTCGCATGCTCAAGAATGAGACACAGCAGCAGCAGCAATAGCGGCGGCGGGGCCGGCAACAGTAACCATGGACGGCTCGGCTGAGGGTATGGTGCCATAACTTTTTAGTCCGCGCGGGGAACATGAATTCCCTCAGAGCCTATCGTGGGACAAGCCGTGTACCCACTTGGAGTGGCCGCTCTTCAATTTGTATCGTTTAGCTCTGTGTTTCCCAGGGTGTCGAATTCTAAACATTGGCTGTGAAGGGGCGATACTGATGGCGAACTAAAGCCCGTCTAGTTGGCTCGGCTCCGCAGAACCGCGCCGGGAGCCGCGCCGGTAGCCCCATGTTCAAGAAGAGCGTTTTCGCCGTCCCAGTGGACGTGTCCAAGCAGGTATCCAAGCAGGTGGCCTTGCGCCCAGCCGAGGAAGACATCCGCGCGGTGGGCTCACCCGCTGGCAGCCTGAGCAAGGTGTCTGCCTCGGCCTCGGCAGACGCCGCAGATGCCCCTGTGGATGCACAACCGCAGACGGAGGTCCAGATGACGGAGGTCCAGATGACGGAGGTCCAGATGACGGAGGTCCAGATGACGGAGGTCCAGATGACGGAGGTCCAGATGACGGAGGTCCAGATGACGGAGTCGATCGCTTGTGAACACGCAGCGGCTCCACCATCGCCGCTGCCAATTCCGCCGCCAACGGTACCGCCGCCACCGGCACCACCGGCACCGGCACCGCCGGCAACGGCTCCGCCGCAAGCACTGTCACCGGCGCCGTTGCCACCGCCGCCGCCACCGCCGCCGCAACCCGCGCAAGCTTTCGGGCCGCTCTCCTGGATCCGACGTAAGGCCGCAGCGGTGCTTTCCGACGCCCTCGACCATGCCGGGCTGGCTGAGCCTGCGGGTCCTCTGCTGGACTGGCTGGGCGGCGCGGCGGCGGCCGTGCCCGGAGCAGAGCGCTACTCGGAGCAGAGCGCGTGCCTCGTGTGCTTCGACAGCAAGCCGACGTTTGCCACGCCGCAGTGTGAGGGGCATGCGATGTGCACGAGCTGCGCGGTGTCGTACGTGCGTGGCGCGCTCGGCGACGCGACAGCCCAAGTGCAAGCAGCCGGCATCAGGTGCCCGATGCACGGCTCGGGCGGGTGCCAAGGCTTCGTCAACTCGGTCGACGCGGTTCGGTTGCTCAAGGATCGCGACGCCAAGCGGTTCGCCAGGCTGGCGATGAGCGGTCTGCCACTCCCAGTTAGTGAGCCTGGTCTCCGGAACACGAGTAGTGCACATCCAAGCACGCCAACGACCAGCACTCGGCAGGGCCAGTCTGTGTCTCTAGGGGGGCGCCGTAGCTCTGCCTGGATGCGCTTCCAGGGAGTCGCCGCGCGCGCCATGGCAGCCAGCCTCGGACCGCCCCAGCTCAGTGCGGAGGCGATCTCGATTGATGAGGTGCACCGTCTGGAGCGGTTCATGATGATGGCGGCCATCCCAGCGCACTTGCGCGCGTGGTGCCCGCGATGCCATATGCTCCTAGAGAAGGCGGAGTCGAGTGCTGCAGCTGTGGGCCCCTCGCGGCGGCTGTCCGCCTCCGCACGCTTGCGAGGCGCGCTCAGGCGGCTTATGGCACGTGATCTAGATGGCACGAGCGCCCCACGCCCTCCACCTCTTGTGTCGTGTCCCCACTGTCAGCATCGGTGGGACCCGAGCCGCGACGCGCCCGATGCGCGAGGGGGGCGAGGCGACCGTTCCTTTGACGAGCGCGCCTCGGCCGCCTTCATCGCGCTCACCTCGAAGCGCTGCCCCAACCCTCGGTGCAGCCAGCGCATCAGCCATTTCCACGGGCATGCGTGCCATCACATTGCGCCAGCCACCGACGGCTGCCCATCGTGCCACCAACACTTTTGCTACGTGTGCCTGAGGGCGCACGGGAGGCCCGGGGGGCAGGGCTACTCGCGCAACCGCGCGTGTCCTCACGGCTCCTCCTTTTGCAAGAACGAGCAGATCTTCGAACACCTCGTGCTGCTCCCGTACCCGTACGATCGCCGATGTGGGTGCCCAATCTGCTCGCTGTGCCAAGCGGGCCGACCGTGCGCGCAGTGTGATGGGCGGTGCGTCGTGTGCCAAGGGCTGGTGCCGCCGGGCCCATCCGGGATCTCTATGGCGGCCTTGGAGGCCTACGAGGACGGCCACCGGAACGGCTGCATGCAGAAGAGCTGCTGGCCCTGCGGATTGTGCTCGTCCGTAGAGAGACCGCAGAGAGTCCCGCTACCTTCCCGTGTGACAGCTGTGTGAGATCACTGCGAGTCTGAGACTCTGCGAGGAGCGAAGTTGCTGCTTCTCTGCTGGTTGGACGTGCGGAGCACACAAGAACCTGTTTCGTCACGACTTCCGATCTCGCGTCTCGTTGAGCGAACCAAAATAACCGTCGGCCCGATCCGCCCGATCCATCGGCTCGGTGCACCGACGGTCACCCACGAGTTCTCATTCCAATGCGCCTACTGTCTCCTGTATCGGCAATCGATTTGCTGATCGCAAGCGGATTTCGCAGCCAGACCAACGCTCTCAAATCCATTGATGATGGGCAAGCTGTGGATGTCGAGCAGGCTGTCACGATACCCCAGATCCATCGCCGGGACTCACAGTGCCATTCAGCGGTGATGCTGCCCACTGAGCATCCAGCAACGCAGCAGCTCTCCACTCTTGGTATGCTACCTATGCACAGGGTCCTGTCCAGGGTGACGACGACGGCCAAGGGACGGCCGCACGGCCAGCCCGACGCGTTATACGAGCCTCTCTCCAAGCCGCCCTCAAAACCGCCTCTGCTCCCGCGCGCGCTCGAGCCGTTGCCGCCCGGCGACACGCCAATCCTCGATGACGGCGCCGGCGTCTTCACGCCACACACACGCAGCCTCTTCACCCCGACCCTGCCCTTCCCGCTGCCGTCAGTGGCCTCGACACCGGTGATGTCGTCGCCTCTTGAGGAGCCCGAGCTCGAGTCGACATCGACGTGGCTGCCGCCCGAGAAGCCTGGGGTCCTGCCCACGCAGCAGATCGTGCGTGGCAGCCGGACCCCGCGGGTCAATCTTCGGCGTGTCCGTGAGGGAACGAGTCTTGCGTCTCTCGGCGAGCGGAGCACGGTCCCTCGTGTACGGCTGTAGACACGGAGGATTGTGGGCCATGGTACCCAGTGATTCGAAAAGCCAGGAGCGATTTTCCCGCGACTTTGTAATTGGACTGACATGGACTGACGTTGACTTTGGACGATCGCTCGGCGGCTAGCATGGACGAGCGTTTCTCCGTCCTCTCGTCACGGATGCGCACGACCGTCCTGCTGAGCGGCCTCGTGGCTGCCAGCGCATCATCATCATCAGTGTGCCGAGGCTATGGCTCGAGGCTGAGCTCGCGACTCGACGTCATCGACGCTGCCACGCCGATCCCTGTCACAGGATCGCAGCCAGTCACCCAGCCACAGGCGGCGCTGCAAACCCTTTACAGCAGCTTCGTGGACACTGCCCTCCGGTCATTCCAAGGCTCAAAGATGCTGGGCACGGCCGCTGAGCGGCCTGCTTTCGCGAGCGAGGCCGAGCATTGGCTCACATCCTTCTCGTCGGCATCAGTTCCGCATCAGCAGCGGGAGCAGCCCGAAGATGGCGTGAGCCCTGCTGTGGCCTCTCTGCTCAATGGCACTGTGTCTGGTAGCACGGGCAACAGCAGCAGCAGCAGCAGCCTCAGCAGTACCGGCAGCAGCATTGATGCAAACAGCAGCAGCGGGAGCGACGCGATCGGCGCCGTCGCAGCGCTCGGCGGTGCGTTGCGCTCGTGCCTTGGGCTTTTGCATGCGACCCTGATGGCCAAGATCGACGCGCGGCCTCCGTCATTTGCACGCATGCCTGCCGCCAACCAGTGGAACGGCATGCTGCTCCTCTCGGGCGGCGACCGCAACGCCGCCCTCTCCGACCGCGTGGTGGCCAACCACGCCGCCTTCGCGGCACGTCGCGGCTACGCATACTGGTGGCATCGGGGCTCACTCGTGGCGCCGCTCGGCTGGCAGCCGTACTGGCATAAGATCGCGATGCTCCGTCGCGCGCTCGTGCGCTTCCCCACAGCGAGCGCCCTCATATGGATCGACGACGACATCGTGCTCACCAACTGGGGAGGTGAAGACATGCTTCGGGCCGCCCTCGGCCGGTCGAACGCGAGTGTGCTGACCACGGGGGACCCGGCGAGCTGGGTGGCGCTGAACACGGGCATCGTCCTCGTGCGCAACGACGAGGGTGGGCGAGAGACGCTCGAAGAGGTCTGGCGGCGCGCGACCGCCCCTCGTGCCGACGGCGTCTCGCTCGCCTTCGATAGTCAGGCTCGCTGCCTTCACGAGCAGCAGGCCCTCGAGGAGATGCTCGGCGAGCCGTACTGGCGCACGCGCATCGGTGTGCTCGCACAGCGCGACCACGAACACACTCCCACGATGGCCGTTGCCGCCGCGACCGGCACCGCCCGCGCCGTCCAATCCGCCGCCCGTGACGACGCCACCTCCGAGGGAGCCGCGCCTCAGCCGCTCTTCAACCTCAACACGTTTCTGCGCTGGTCGCACTACAACGCGGAGCGCCGCTCGTACCTGCGCTTCGACACCGACCGGCACGGCTCAGGCTGGGTCAAGGGAGACTTTGCAGGCCATTGCTCAGGCCTCTCCTCGGTGCGCCGCGCCCTCTGCACCGCCGTCCTCCTCAGCTCCGTTGTGCGATGAGCGGAGGGCATAAGTCATTGTGCACAGGCGACAGGGAGAGCTAGTAGGAGAGCGGAATCTGCGGATCCGGGCGGGCCACCAGACAGTGCGCGGTCCCTTAGATTCGAAGATGCTTTATCGAGTTTAGGTTGGTTGTGACACTCCTGGTCATCGTCTTTTGGTCTTTAGAATTGAGTACATCGGTCCGTATACTCTTTATCCAACTACGTCACTGTACCGTGTCCGTATAAACGCGAGCGCACAGGCGCTCGGACGCAACCCCAACCGCCAACCCCGACCTGTCCCCGCACTCCGGCGCCAGTGCCCAGTCTGGAGTCTCGTCGTGTGAGCGGACCGCGGTGTCTGACTCCGAAACTCCCGCCCGGCCGTCTCGCTGACTCGCGTGCGAGGAGTTGAGGTTCGAGTCGAGTCGCGCAGTCTCAACACCCTGGAACCCCAGCTCATACCCCCCGCACGGCGCACCCGGCGGTGCTCATATCAGAAGGCGACCTGTTTACGTCCACTCTTCTCACTAGGGCAGACTGCCAGTTCCGCAAGAAGCGACGGCGGGTCGTATGATATCGCCACGCCTCAGACGGAGGTGCGAAATCTAGGTCAGCTTGGTAACCTATCCTCTGGGGTCTGCGAGCACGTCTGCCCGCCGTCGGCTTGGCGCGTCTCGCCAGTTGCGCGCGCACGGCATGGGCCGAGGCGCTGTTCTCGAGCCGCGCCACGAGAAGCTCGACAGGGTCTGTGGTCGCCCTCGGCCGCATGGCCTATAGCTGGCAAGCCGCGGTCTGCCATACAGCGCCGCCAGCGCGGAGCGCGACGCCACCATCGGCCGGCGCGACACCACCACCCGGATGCCGGCCGGTGATATGGAGATCGGTGCTGCTCAAAAAGTTGCAGAGCTCAGTGCAAAGTTGTGACGGACGTGCCAACAACAACCGTGGGCCCACGGTCGGGTGCCGTCCCTGCGTTGCGTGCCCTCGAGTAATTTTGCTTCAGACGGCTCGCTAACCCAGGTCCTCGGATGGGCCCTGCACATTGTCTCAACGCCTCCCCCGCGAGGCAGAGTAGCAAGCATAGAAGGAGCATGCGAAACAATGTGGACGGCATCACGTGCGAATAATCGTGAGGGTTCAGCAAACCGTTCATGATGCAGGCTGCTCTTCTAGCGCGTCCCTCGGGGTTCACTGCATCGTTAAGTTTCGTCACACTCCTGAATCGAAACGTTACACCTGAAATCCTATGTATTTAAGGTTAACGAACCACTCCACAGATGCGGCCGCGCCGCCTGCACTCGTGCTCGGGTTTGAAAGCGTCGTGCTGAACGCTCAACGTGCATCCATATGAGCAGCCATATGAGCCATATGGACGAACACATGAGTCCAGGGCCGAGACTGGAGCCGAGTCGAGCCGAGTTCACAGCCGCCTCGTACGCGGCCGAGGTCAAGGAGCTGCGCAACGTGGGCTCCGGCTCCTTTGGCAGCGCGATCCTCGTGGAGGTGGTCGCGACAGGCGAGCTCTTCGTGTCCAAGAAGATCTCGCTGGAGCACATGGCGCCCGACGAGCAGACCAAGGCCTCCAACGAGGCCGCTTTGCTCAAGTCGCTCCGCCATCAAAATATCACCGAGTATCTCGGCTCCTTCGTCTTGGGCAACATGCTGCACATCGTCATGGAGTACTGCTCGGGCGGCACGCTGCAGCAGGCGATGGCGCGGCGCGAGCGCGCGTCGGAGAGCTTCGAGGAGGAGGAGGTCTTCGACTGGTTCCTCCAGATTGGGATGGCGCTCGAGTTCATCCACAGCAAGATGATCCTTCACCGCGACATCAAGCCGTCGAATGTCTTCCTCACCAAGCGCAATCTCGTCAAACTGGGCGACTTCGGTATCGCGAAGCAGATGGACGACACGTCAGACTTTGCGCAGACGTGCGTGGGCACGCCGTACTATCTCTCGCCCGAACTCATCGAAGGGCGCCCTTACAACCAGCTCTCGGACGTGTGGGCGCTCGGTGTACTCCTCTTCCAGATGGTGGCCTTCCGCTATCCGTTTGACGCGCCCACGCTGCCCGCACTCGCACTCAAGATTGTCAACGGCGACCACCACCCGCTCAAGGAGGACACGCCCGCGGACCTGCGCGAGCTCATCGCCATACTGCTCGCGCGCTCCCAAGTCGAGCGCCCCATGATGGAGGCCGTCATGAGCCTGCCCGCCGTGGCCAAGCGGCGTGCGCGCTTCGAGAGCGAGATGCGATCTCTCTACCGCGGCGCGACGCAGACGACGCTGGCCTCGGGGCCGCCGAGGCCTGCCACGCCCGCCGCCGCCGACGGCGTGGCCGATTTGCAGCGCTCGCAGATCTCGACAGGATCGACGATCGGTGCCAGCTCGATCGGCCCCTCTTCGACTATCGGCGGCGGCACGCTGCTGGTGAGCGGTGCCGCGGCGGCGCCTGCAGGCTCGGCTGCAGGCTCGATCGCGGCGGGGATGGTGTTTGCGTACGATCCGTACACGGACGCACCGCGGCTCGTCGTCGACACGCTCGGACCGACCGCGCAGCCGCCGCCTCCCAACGCCTGCGGCTCCGACGCGGCCCTCGCTCTCATTGCTATTGGTCATCCCGCCGCTCTCGTCGCCACACACGCGACCGACGGCGGCTACGCCAACGGCTCCGCTGTGGCCGGCGCCGCCACCGTTGCGCCGCCGCCCTCCTTGCCGAGCGCCGCCGCCGCCTCCGACGCCGCCGCGGCGGTGGCCGCGCTGTTGCCTACGTCCCACGCGGCACCTTGGCCGCTCGAGCCCACGCCCCTCGACGTGACCCCGGCTGACCGGGAGCTGCTCGCGGCGCAGTTTGCGGATGCGGGTGAGACTCTGTACTGCATCGCGTGCGTGTACAAGCTGGGCGAGCGACAGAAGCAGAGCCCGCGCACGCTCGCGATCGGGGAGCATAAGCTTCTCGTGCTCAAGCCACGCAAAAAGGGGCTGCTCGGCGCCACCGAAGGGACCAAGGCACGCCAGCGGACCCTCTACTGGCACGAGCTGCTCTCGTGTGCTTCGTCCGCCGACGGCTCGTCCCAGATGCGCCTGTGCTTCATCCCGCAGCAGGGGCGCTCGTCCGCGCTACCGCCCCTCTTCCTCGCGCGCCTGGCGCGCGTCTCGGGACAGTTCCCGGCAGAGGCCATGTGGGAGCTCATGCTGGTGGTCAAGTCACCGGCCACCATGTACACGCTCCTCTACTGCATGCGCCGCGCGTTTGAGGGCATCTGGCGCTCCCTCGGCGCCCCCGACGACGAGCGTGCGCCACAGCTGCTGGCGCCGCAGTGGCAACACGTGCTTCCCGAGCACGTGGAATCTTCCGAGATAGCCGTGCGTCATGCCGCCGACGCCGCGCGCGCCGCCGCGGCTGCCGTTGGCAGCGGCAGCGGCAGCGGCAGCTGCAGCGGCAGCGGCAGCGGCAGCGGCAGCAGCAGCAGCAGCGGTGGTGCTGCCGGCGGCAGCAGCAGCAACGTGAGTGAGGTGGAGCAGCGTACAGCAGCCTTTGTAAGTACGCTTCGGCATCTGTGTGCCTACCACGACTGTGCGCTGCGGGACTCAGTGGCATATCATCTGACCCGGCAGCTGCTCCACAGCTCGAATGGAGTGGGGCTCGACCTCTCCCTGCTGCTCCGGCTGCCGCACACCGCGCCGCCGCCGTACGTGGACCTGACGCCCCGTCGACTCTCGTCCGCCATCGAGGGGGGTGATGGGCGTCTGCCCACCCCCAAGCCGGCGGCCTCGATCGCCGAGGTGCGCGCGCTCGCGGCGGCGCTCTGCTGTTGCGGCGGCGTGCACGGCGTGCAGGCGATCGATGTGCGGCTCGGTGAGGAGGCGATCATGGCCTTCGCGGAGGTGCTACGCTTCTCGACAGACATGAATGCCCTTCGGCTCAACCACGTCACCTCCAACTCGAACGCGGCGCGGGCGTCGATGGCAGCGCTCGTCGACATGCTGCCGAATTCGCGCGCACCCCTCGCGGTGCTCGACCTCGCGCACAACGCTCAGCTCGAGGAGTCGACACTGCTCCGCCTGATGGGCTCGTTCCGAACCCTGCCGCGCGCGCTCAAGGCGATGCAGCTCGATGGGTGCGGCCTCACGCCAAAGTCGATCGTCGAGCTCGGTGCGGTGCTCTCTGAAGGGCACTGGCCCTCCACGCTGCAGACGCTCACCCTCGCGCATAACTCGATTGGACGGGACGAGGGGTCGATTGCGCTCGCGGCGGCGCTCCGTTGTTCGTCCGCGCTCACGACGCTCGACGTGACTCACACTGGCATGGACATGCCCACCCTCTTCGACGCGCTCCTCGCCAACGAGCAGCTCCAGCGACGCCTCGCGCAGCTGCATCTGGGCACCAATAAGCTCTCACGTGCGGCGGCAGCTCAGTTGGCTGAGTTGCTCTCGCGTGCCGCCTCGCTGTGCCAGCTCGGGGTCTCGCGCACACAGCTGCTCCCCGAATCATTTGAGCCCATCTTTGGTGCCGCCCTCGCCAACGCGAAGCTCTCGCAGCTCTCGATCGATGCGTCGGACAATGAGTTTGGCGAGCGATGCGCGCGAGGGCTCGCCGACCAGTTGCGACGCATAAGCGGCGCCGGCTTGCTCGACGCCGCGCGTGGCTCGTGCGGCCTCATCGGTCTCAAGATGCGCTCCACGTCACTCACCGAGGGTGGCGTGTGCGCGCTGCTCGAGCCGCTCGCAGCACTGGCCCACCTGGTGCAGCTCGACCTGAGCGCCAACCTTCGCAAGAAGATGGTGCCTTGGCAGACGGACGTGCCAGCCGACCTCGGGCGCGCGCTCGTCACCCTCGTGCGTAACTGCGCGAAGCTGCGCTCCCTCGCGCTCGCGGCGACCGACAAGGACGCGGGGACGGTGCACTGCGACCTGGCTGGGCTGCCCGACGCCCTCGCCGACCACGAGTCCCTTACCTCGGTGGATCTGACCTCGCTTAAGGTCGAGGATCCGGCGCTTGTGGCGATCGCCACGGCGCTCCCGCGCAATCGCAAGCTGCTCACTCTCGCACTGCATGGTTCGAAGACGACCGCCGAGGTGCTCGCCGCCGACGCGTCGGTGCGGCTGGTGCTCGACCGTAACCGCTCCTCGGCTGCCGAGAGCGCGGCGGGAGGTGGCGAGTACGTCGCGTTCTCGACGGGCATACTGCCGCTCACGTGTGCGGATCCTTCCATTGTCCCGGGCGTTGCCCCGGGCAGCCCGCCAGGAGGCCACTTTGGGATGCCATCTCGCTCGGAGCTCTTCAAGGAGGTCGAACGCTCGGCGTACTTGGAAGTTTCGCAGAAGCTTCCCGGCGATCCGATGCCGGCGCCGCCCTCGCGACCGCACTCGCCGCCCTCGCGCTCGCATTCGCCCTCGATCGAGATCTTCGCCAAACCCGTGCCGAGTTCGAGCATGATCTACCAAATATGCGTGCCCTCGAGCTTATCAGACGCGAAGGCCAAGCCCGCGCCCGCCGCGCCCGACACGAGCATGTCCGCCACGAGCATTTTGGCGCCCTCGACGCCGCCGCCAGCCCCCAGGGCCGCCGCCGCCGACCCCTACGCCGCCAAAGCTGCCGCCGCCGCCGCCGCCGTGCACCCCCCCCTTCGCGGGGAGCACGTGCCTGCAGGCGGCTTTGCCGCGGTGCCGCCGCGGCTATCGCGTGAGATGGACACGGCCGCGGGCATGGGCTTTGCGTCGGGTACGGCGGTATATGAGAGCTTACTCGCAGAGGGGCGAGCGCTGCTGGCTACGCCAATGGCCATTAGCGCCACCGTCGCCGCCGCCGCTACCGCCGCGTCCCAGACGCATGTCGTTGCGGCCAAGGTGGGGACTTTGGGAGTACCCGCGGTGGATCCGAAGCCAATACCACCGCCCGCCGCCATCGCCGCCACCGCCGTGGTTAGCGCCGTCCTGGGCGCACCCGCGGCGACGCCCAAGGAGCGAACGCCCTCGCTCATCCCGGCGCCGCACCGGCGGGCTGACGCCGCTGGCGCAGGTTTAGCGGTGCACGGTTCTTCGACGATCTCGCCTGCGATCTCGCCTGCGATCTCGCCTGGTCTCTCCTCCGGCAACCGCGCCGCCAACCCTGCCTCCGCCCTCACCACCTCTATTGGCGCTGGTGGCGCTGGTGGCACCGTGTCGCCCGCAAGCGCCGCGCCCGCCTCCTCCGCCTCGGCCTCGCTCTCGGCCTCGCAATCGGCAACCTCACCGAGCCATATCATCGGACCGTTTGAGGCGACGGGTAACCTTCGAGGCAACTTTGGCGGCGCTCTGAACGCCCTCTCGCCGCTCAATGTGATGCATCGCGAGGCGCCCGGGCCGATGCCGGTGGGGCCGCAGCTCGGGCCAGCGGGTCTCTCACCCCTCGGCGCCCGGCGGCGCGTCGCCGACTTGACCGATAAGGGTCGCGCGGAGCCTATCGTCTTTGGCGGCGACTTCGCTCCCGCGGTGGGTGGCTTGCTCAGCGACCCGGCCGCAGCCCTGTACACGAGCCCAGCGTATGGAGGCTCGCCCGCCACTGTTTGCCCGCCCCCTGGGGGCGACGGCGGCGGCAGTGGCCGAGGAGGCAGTGCCGGTGGCATGCTCGGCGCGGGGGCGCTCGGCGGCGGCTTTGGGGACGCGGTCATCCTACAGTCCGCGAGCGCCGCTGAGAATGCTGGCGGCGCGCCGGCGACCTCGAGTGCGAATGCCAGTGCCATTGCAGCCCCCGGTTCCAATGGCGCCACGCGCAAAAAGGGGACGAAGCCCGAGCAGAGCACAGAGCCCGAGCCAGTCAAGGAGGCGGCACGCGGCAAGGAGGCGACACGTGCCAAGGAGGCGGGCGGCACTCCGAAAGGAGGCGGTACCGGTACGCCCAAAAAGGAAACGAGTGCCCCGATGGCGGCTCCGCCGCCAGCTCGCCGGCCCATCTCGATGAAGGAATGGCAGAGCGCCCATGAGCAGGCTGAGAATGGCCCAGGGCCGAGCGACATACGTGCCCGGGCGGGCGCCACTGCCCCCGCTGCATCTCAGAGCCATGCGGCCAAGCGACCGACGCAGCAGCCGGCCAAGCGAGGCACGCCCGGCGCTGTAGCCAAGGCAAAGGGACCTGCCTTACCCGCGGCGGGCACGGCAATGGATCGTTCCCGCGGCAAGCAAAGCTCGAGTCGCACCCCCTCACCGCGTGAGATGAGCGAAACCGCCCTCGACGACGCCTCCCTCGTGCTCGAGCCTTATTTGGGTACCGACGGTGAGCAAATCGATCCGTTCGCGACGTCGAACAAGGTGGCCTTTGGCTACGATCGCGGCACCCCACGCGATGTCTACAGTGCGCCGCTGCCGCCGCCCCCCGAGCCGGTCCTCGCGTCGCCGCCTGGGCACGTCACGCCGCCACCGCCCGTGATCATCGGCGATGCGGCGGACGGCGGCGCGATTGCCTTTGGTGGCGCCGCCGCGATCGCCTTTGGAGGCTCAGCGGCGCTCGCCGCCGATGTGGCCGCTGCCTCGAGCTCGCCGACTCGCCTCGCGTCGACGTCGCCGATTGCCTTTGGTGGCTCCGCCGCGATCGCTTTCAGCGGCGCCGAGCCCATCAACCCCGAGCTCAACCTCGAGCTCAACCCCTTTGCACCATCGTACAAAGTGAGTCCCGGCAACGGTAGCGCGGCCGTTGCGGCCGGCGGCGGCGCGCTCGTGGGCGCGCGCACGGCGGACGGCGTGGCGGAGGTTGAGTACCGTCAGCTCATCTGGAATGATGAGGGGCGGCGGCAGCTGCCTCCCGGCGTCAACGTGGCGAAGCTTGAGGCGCACCTTTCGGACGTCCAGTTTCGTCAGGTGCTCGGCATGGATCGTGCAAACTTCTACGCGATGACCAAAATGGACCAGATGCGCATCAAGCAGGACACTGGCCTCTTCTGAGACCACATCTTCACGCACGTGTGGATAGAGAGACGAGCAGCAGTCTCGCGATCTCGTGCTCTTGTGGAAGAGAGCAAGAGTGTAGGCTGCATGCCGCACTGCGGCCGCATGAGAGTCGTACCCCCACCCCGTGCACCTTTCGCCACCGCTGCGGGCACACGCTGTGGAGCGCGGTGTGCGCTGTACATGTACGACGTGTAGCGAAACCCTCTTATATAGTACAATATACGCCGGGCCGCTCACTTGCCGGTTGGAGAGCTCGCAAGTGGCATGTGCCATGTCGCTGCGCACCTCCCACCGCGGGTGTCGGTGCGTGCCATGTTGAGTACCGCTTTAACACACAGCTTCAGACTCCTATAGGACGAACGTACCGAAACCATGAGGCTGGGTAACGGGCTCGGTCCGTGAGCAGCGGGGTGGGCAGGTCTGATTTGGAGTCGATGCTCGTCAGCAGTTGGCCTGGCAACGCGACGTCTGGCTCCATTACGGGCCGACCCGCGCATGGAGGAGGGCTTCTCGCCTCTTGCCTCTTGCCGCCTCGCTCTAGGATTCCACCGAGCTCAAGGCAGTAGCGCGAGCAACGCTCGAGGCGCGCCAAATCGAGAGTCTCGGGCCCCTTCCTCTTAGGATCGAAGAGATTGGAGTGAATCCACGTGGTCAGCTTGCGCTGCAGCTCCGAGGGCTCCCCGAATCCGGAAAAGTGCCATCCCGCGTCCGGTATGGTCGGGCCGTTCAAGATCTCGCGCGTCCTCGTGAAGCCAACGCTCATCTCGCCGAGCTCCGCCGGGGAGGCCTCCCTGAAGCGACCGTAAGACTCGTTGAGGCTCTTGACGCTGAACGCTCGCGTGCCGAGCTTGAACGAGTTACCGGCCCGGCAATGGACGCCGTAGTGGTAGAGCGACAGCTTGAAGACGTACAGTGGAGCGAACGGCGCAGGGTCCCCGTCAAATGGATAACATTGAGCGAGCATGCGAACCGTATCTGGCTTTGCAATCTCGTCCGTGTCGCCAAAGAGGGCTAGGTCTCCTGGCGAGGCGAGCTCAAGCACCGTCTCGAGCAACACGAAGCGCTGGAAGGCTTCGAAGCATCGCACTGGGTTGCCTCTGAACCTGCCGCCGCTGCAGTAGCGAACCTTGCCCTGGCGAAAGTCGACGACCTTCAGCGTCATCTTGGAAGCAAGGTTGTCGGGCACGGTGTCGTTGGCCAACAGCGCGGTGAGCAGCAACGGTTTGGTCGACTCCAAATTGTGCGTCGTGCTCGATTCCGAGATCACGAATCGATCGACGACTGGATTGACTGTTCGCAGGTGCAGCCACAGCATGTCGAGCTCGAAGCCAAACGGAATGCAGTCCCACACCAGCCGCCGGCTCTTCCTTGGTGGCTTGCGCACAATGGTGTGCTGGTCGCGTGTGTGGTTGACAAATTTTCCTCCGATCGGCCCTTGCTGACCCGGACTGAAGGAGACGCTGCTTAACGCGTCGGCGCATGTAGCTTCGCGCATCGAGACGGCGAAAATTTGACGAATTACGGACGTGGTGTTCTCACTTCTGTTCTCACCGACTGCCGGGGTCGCCATTTGGTTCTTCGCGTTTCCTCCCGTGTACGAACATCCAAATTTGGAAAGTATTTGGAATCGTCGTGCCCCACGAAGTCCAAAATTCGCTGGCATGTCGACCATGTCGACTCTCGAGTATTTCGAGCGCTTCCAAACGCTGATCGAGGATGAGATAGGGGCCAGCGTTGATGAGGCTCTCTCGACACAGCCGGAGAATCCAATTGTCACCATCGCGGCCGCACTGCTTAAGCGGTGCAAGGTGGAGAGTGCAGCGGATGCCGCCTTGCTCAGGAGCGCGGCGTCGTCGCTTGGCATGGGCACCGCCGAGCAGTTCAATTTATTGAGGAATCAGACATCGACCGATGCCAGTGGACTGGAAGTCGACACTGCGGCCGTCGACGTTCCGTTCGTCCGCCGGTCGTCCTCGGCCGCTGTGTCGTCAACCTATGAGTCGGTGACATCGGAGGAGATGGACGACCTGAAGGCGCGTCGGCTGCACGGCATGCTGGGCGAGCTGCGCACCCTCTGCTGCGACTTGCGTGAGACGTTTGCCCACTGGATAGCGGGTGACGATTCGTCGAATACACAGGGCTCGAGCTCGACGTTGCTCTCTTCGAAGTCGAGCAAGCTGCCGGAGGCCGCGGTCACGGAGCTGCGCTCGTGCCTGTGCGACGCGCAGCAGCTCGTGCAGGTGACACAGGAGGCAATTCACGCACTGCTTGCCGATGAGCCGACGCGCGGGCGGGCGGGCTTCCTCATCTCGCTCTCGGACCGAATCGGCGCGCCGCCCTCGGATCGCAAATGGCGCGACGAATGGAACGCTCTCAAGCTCGAGGCGATCGTGCTGAGCGGGCAGGGGGAGTTCGCGAGCGAGGAGTACGTGAATGAGAGTTGCACGGTAGAGAAGACGACCAAGCAGAACCATGCCGCCATCGTGAAGCTTGTCAACCGCGGCTGGTACCCTCACGAGGCGATCGCGTACCGGCTGCTCTCGTCGGTGAGCCCTCCAAACTGGCGCTGATGACCTCGGATTGCATGTCTTGATTGCGCCTCGGATCGTCTCCCTCATCAGGTGAGCTCTTCCATAGGGCGCGCCTTTCGTGAGGGCGACGCCTGCTATGCAGCCTCGACGTACGCGCTGCGCGATGCTCTCTTCCATGCTATGCGCGTCAATCAACGCCGCTCCCTCGAGGGCGGCGGCGCTGGCGGCGGCACCGGCGTGAATGAGGCGAGTGCGGTCGGCGGCGACGCTGGCGGCGGCACCGGCGTGAATGAGGCGAGTGCGGTCGGCGGCATCAGCGGCGGTGAGCGTGAGGGCTACACGAGTGCACGTATCGTCGAGGTGGTGAGCATGGATGGCGACGTGGACGGCGACGAGGAGAATGAGCCAGCGGAGGTGCCGCTCTTCTATTGGCATCTGGAGGGCATCTTCTCGCTCACGGAGAATGACGCTGCATGGAGCGAGCTCGAGGTGCCAGATCGTTCAGGTTTCTGTGGACTGACGTGCTCGACGCTCGTGCGCGGCACGCGCGAGGCAGCATGCTTCGATGCCGATGGCATGCTGGTCAAGGTGCAGTACCCAGCCGATGACGACGCGTCCGAGCCGCTCGTCCAATTCGATTCGGTGGACTCGGACGTTGTGTGCTTCGTCTCGAGCCCATCCACGTGGCAGTTCCACCACGCGATCATCTTCGACGAGTCGGACGAGCGAGGCGCCTTCCCTCCCAACACCCTCTTCCGCCTCACCTCCGTCGACGAGCCTGGCGAGTGGGTCGCGCCGGGTGGTGTGCGCCCGATGCGGCGGCGTCTCGTCGTGACCGCCACGTACAATGCGGCGCGCTACAGTGAGTGCTCGGCCGACGCGCGGGTCGGCAAGCTGTGGAGTGAGGTGGTGCTGCTCTCGTACGAGCGACGCGGGACGTACGTCGAGGGTCTGCACCATCTTTGGGCCAAGCCGGTGCTCACCATGTACGAGGAGTTTGCTCGCGACTACACTTGGACCGATTGGAAGGGGCATTCGTACTCGCTCCGGGAAGAGTTTGCGTACGTCACTGGGCCGGCCGTGCGAAAGGAGGGGTGCACGCCCGGCGTGCGCGACGACGGCGACAACGAGGGTCTCACGCCGGCCGACTTTCTAGCGCGCGCCAACGGATACATCAACGAGCGGCGAGCACGCGGCTTTGGCGTTCGGCTGCCGCCACAGTTTGCGGAGCTCACGCTTGACGAGTGCCTCGCGGTGCGCCTCTACTCTGGCGCGAGCTTCCAGCCGATCAACGACTTCCTGCGCAATATCGCGAAGCTGAGCGATGAGCTGCGCGTCCACATGGTGCGCCACCCGTCCCTCACCTTCGCCGCGACCATCGGGCACATCTGCCGTGCCATTCGCAAGCTGGCCGCCGTGGCCACCGACGAGGAATCGAAGCAGGTGGTCTTCCGTGGCGTGCGAGGTATCCTGCCCCGCACCTTCTGGCTCCCCGACCGTGTCGAGGACATGGTCTGCGCCGTGGACATGGGCTTCATGTCGACCTCTCTCAACGAGCGCACACCCATCAATTACATGCATCCCTCGCCCGCACCCAACGTGCTCTGGGAGCTGCGACTGCAGCCGGAGAGCGATGCAGGCTACCATGTGGGCGCCAATATTGCTATCCTCTCTCAGTACGCCGCCGAAGAGGAGATGCTATTCCCGCCGTGCACGATGCTCCAGGTGCTCCCCGCCACCTCCGAAGGTGTCGCTGCCGTCGTCGCCGAATCCAACAAGCTGGACGCGTTTCTGCGCGCGTCCCGCGACGACTCCGTCGCAGCGACCGAACTTCTGTTGGGTGCAGCGGCCGAAGGACTCGCGGCGGCGCGCTCCACCGCTAGCTGGACCAGGGCGCTGCGTAAGGTGCGCAAGGGCTTCTCGAGGGCTTCGTCCGCGAGCGAGGGACTCAAAGGCGACCAGCTCGAGGCGGAGGTCCACTCCATCATGAGCCGCTATCGAGCCCAATCGGAGAAAGCCGAGGGGCGCGAATTCCTGCGCGTGTGCACGGTGCCGACGTTCTCTTAATGACAAAGGAGCACTGCCGGTGGGGTCGCATGGCGTGGAGGCCAGCGGTGGCTTGGTACGCTATTACGCTATTACGCATGGCACACAGGTTCTGACAGACATCAATACTTCAAGAGTGGATGGCAGAGGGCACCCTGAGATACGGCGCTCAGAAGACCTCTCATGCATGTCTAGGGGATTTTGAGGTCGAACTTTCCATCGATCGGCTCAGTGTTTCTTGTTACTCGGGGGACGCGACGAAATTGATTGACTGACTGGGTCGTGTATCGACTGTCGTGAGTCGAGTGGCTCTGCAAAGAGCTAGAAGAAGATGAAGATCTCGAATAATTTTCGCGTTTTGTCGGCGGTAAGCCGCACGGAACGAGTCAGTGGACAACGACGGCAGAAGCATGATGACGGTTGACAACACCCTAAACCCCACTCCCTCCCCCCACCCCCCACCTGATTGCCTATCACGTCACAATCCCGCCCGGTAGTACGGTATAGGGCACGAGCGAGCACCACCACCAGAGATCACACTGCCGACTGTGTGCTGGGAGAGACAGACCTCACTACACACTAGCGAAGTGTGGTGAGCGCGGGGGGACCGCGACGAAACTGTCTGTCTGACCTGGACCGCCGCCATGCGCCGCCTCCTCCACTCTGTTCTCACGCTCAGTTTCGTCCAGGTTTCGCGTCCCCCCCGCCCATGCCCCCGCCACTTTCTGTCTCTATGCGCTTTCACCCACCGTCCGGGCCTATTTCTATCGCCTCCGTCCAGTAGCAGCGTTGGCTGCCGAGATGACCCACTTCGCCCTACGGCTCGATGCATCGGTGCACGACCGGGGTAAAGTGTTTGACGAGTCTGAGTTCTCGCCAATCCCTGGCGCAATCCCACCACCCAACCGGCTGCCAGTGGGCACATCTCCTCCGCGGCGCACGCCATTTCTGACGTCCGAGCGGGTGCAGTTGCGCCACACCACGCTCCTCGACGCCTTCCAGACAGCAGACCGTCGCCAGCGCGGCCACCTGCCATATGACCGCGTACTTTCTCTCTACGGCCTGTACTTCCACGCATCGATCGGGTCGCTCGACGACAACGAGTTTGCCGACTTCGCGGAGCAGTTCATGTTCCACACGCCCTTCGACGGCACTCTCGTCGTTGAGTACCACAAGCTCGCCGATGCGCTGCGAAAGCGGGACATCGATCTAATGAACAAGGCGGCGATAGGCGCGCTGCGCCAGGGAGGGAACTACGCGAGCCCCGAGCGGCAGGCGTACCCGCAACGCACCGGGCGGACGGGCCCGTCACCGGCGCACGTGAGCCCGCCGTACGGTACCTACAAAGGCACCGTCGGCCCACCGTCACAGCCGCACCCGTCACAGCCGTACCCGTCACAGCAACCGCGGGCTTCGCTGTACCATGAGCTTCCACAGTATCAGCCGCCGCGGCACGACGCATTAGAGGGTATGGTCACCGGCCTGTCGCCCAAGCACGGCAGCAGCGGCGGGTACGCACCCGCGCCACTGGGCGCCTTCGACCCGGGCGCGCGCGATTGGGCCGGCTCGGCGAACGGTTTGGCCACTCCGCCGAGGGGGAGGCCCGGGCGCGGAGTCGGGTCGGGGGACAGCCAGACGAGGACTGGGGACAGCCTGCGAGATCTGCTCCAGACCCTCGAGGCCGCTGATGCCGAGCGGAGCTGTCGGGTGCACTGCGCCCAGCTGCTCACGTGCTGCCGCATGAAAGGTCTCGAAGAGCCCTCTTCGTTGCTGCACTCTGTGATGCGTGAGGTCGCTACCGAGGACGGGCGGGTGGACTATGTCAAGTTCACCCAGCAGCTCGCGGCGCAGCGCGCGGGCGAGATGGCCCGCGCCGCTCTCATGGCGCTCCCGGGCTGAGGAGTCACTCCTCTCGCCCGCAAACCGAGGGGAGCCCCATGCACCTACCCAGAACCCTCCCTACCAGGAGGCACAACTTCAGCTTCTCCATTTTCAACAGGTGTTGACTTCGGCACTTCGCTTTCTCGTTATGTTCATTGTCTCTCGGCATTACACTTTACAGCGCCGCGCGGGGTAGATTCTCCCAAATTCCACGACGGACATCACTGGCATAGCCCTTGGGGCCTTGGGCCATGGGCATGGCGTGAGAGGTCGTTGAGGGGTCTTGGAATAGTCTCCTACCTTCTATTACACCTGATAACTCCTCCTCCTGATCCGCCGGTCGCGACTCCTTGAGCGCGGCCGCCTTTTTCACATTCTCCAGACGGTGTGGCGGCTGACGAACCGGAGCCGGCCCAATAAACCGGGCCGAAGGCTGTGCGTACAATAGGAAATAGCCTAAGACCGAGTAAAGACCGAGCAAGTCCATGAGCATTGAGCAAGACCAAGTGACTACGCAAGTGTGTGTTCCAAGGCGTCTTGGAGGATGAGGGGCCCAAGAAGTTCTACAAGAAGGTCCAAGACCGAGACGGTAGCGAACGCTGGGTACGCTGCTGTGTTCGCGTTGCGTGCTAATAAGGGGTGCGGTACCGTTCCGGTTCAAAAACACCGGCGCGTACCGGCACCGTGTCCGGCTCCCCCGGTGTTTTGGAACCGGACGGTACTGTACCGGTATCCAATTGCCGGTAACTTCCCTCACGCGCGCCGAGGCGCGCCGGGCGTCCTCTCCGCGGGTCCTCGAACCTCGTGGTCTTTTTTTCCTCGACTAGGTGCTTGAAATGCACCGGGAGCCGCAGCAACACGCCAGGATACCCAGTGATGGTAAGCTCAAGGCGAAGGCCTTCGCGGCCGCGTATCGTGTCCCTCAGCCGCGTCCTGCGGAGGACGTGCGCACATCAAGACTGGTCTCGCGCGGACAATGCTCGCGTAGCTTACCGGAGCTTGTTGCAGTCGATGCCAATCCAGTGTATCAGCTTGCCGCACTCTTACAGCGAGTTGGTCATCGTCCATCTTCTTCTTCAGAGAAGGATTTCGCAAATGCGATTCACTATGAGTGGCACTGCCATGCATCCGCACCACATTCTCGACTGACTGTGGTTCGGTTGCGTGGCTGCGCCAAGCTGGGCCAGCTTCCAATCTCCCTGTTGACGGCGTCATTGGCCACACTCGACCTCACCGGCTGCGCAAGCCTGCGTGAGCTGCCCTTCGAGCTTGCTTCGCTTTCAACGATTGAGCACATCATTTTAGTTGGGTGCTCATCGCTCACACGCTTGCTGTTGCCCTGTCCAGCATCATCGCTCTCGTCTCTCAGCCTGCGAGGGTGCTGCAACTTGCTCGCCGCCGAAGATGGGCTGCTGAGCTTCGAGGGCTGCGCCAGGTTGTCGTCCCTCGACGTGAGCGAGTGCGCAGGACTCGCGAGGAGCCTCGTCCGGCTCTGCCTCAGCGGCTGCGAGCGGCTGAGCAGCATTCCGACTGGGCTAGCGGCGATGCATGCGTTGGAGGAGCTCGATCTCACCCGGTGCACGGCATTGTACGAGTCAATGGAGCCGGGCGTCGTCTCAGAGCTTGGGCTCTTGGAAGCGCAGGAGCTGCCGAGACTGAGGGTCATCGACTGCAATGGCACCGGCCATCAGCTCATCAGTGTGCTCGCGTATCTGGAGCCTCTCGTCCAACGTGTCCAGAGTGGGATGCTGGAAATCCTGCCGCGCTTTGTTTGGGACTCTGCCATGAAGACTTCGGCAGCTTCGACGCCACAAGCTGCCGCAGTTCTTCGAAACATTGTTGTTGTTGGCTCGCCCCTGGCGACAGAGAAGAGGAAGCTCATCGAGCACGACTACGCCGAAGCGGACGCTCTATTCGCGCGTTTGGACACTGATAAATCGGGCACACTCGACTGTGGAGAGTTGCTAAAGTACCTGCTGAGTGAAGGGCAGGAGGCGGAGACCATCAGCGAGCTCTTCGGACGGCTGGACGCCAATTCAGACGGGGTCGTAACGTTAGCGGAGTGGCGAGAAGGATTTCTGACGGGTCGAAGTGTTACAATCAGTCCCGCCATGGCACCAGCACCATCGCCCATGGCAGCAGCCGCTCCAGAGCAGGCCATCGCGCAGGCAGCTGAGGAGCGGTGGCAAAAGTACAGTACTGAAGCAGACGATAAGGAGAGGGTATGAGGGACGTGTATTTGTTTTATTCTGCCTGCACGGATTTGTCTTCTCGTTTACGGGCCCGTCGCAGCCGGGGGAGCAAAGGCCAGGCACTGCCGCGAGGCAAGGTAACGCAGCCAAGCCTGGTGCCGAGGGGGCAATGGGTAGGCACCACTAGTCGCGGACCGACGGGGGGCGCGTTCCCTCGTGGGGCAACTTGATTACGAACTAGGCGGCAGCAAGGCGGTCAAATGATCCACGTGATCTAAGGGTACCAATCGACAGATCTCGGAACGTAGGCCCAAGATCCGCAATAATCCGCTCGGAATAATAATCAAAACGACGCCCGCGAACAGCCTTTCCAACTTTGTTCACGAAACCCCTCGCGCACACCTTCGCTTCCGGTGCGACCCAGCACCTTGGCTGCCGCCCCTCTCTCCGTCTCATGGTGAGGACATACATCCGCAAGGGTGGCCATGGCGGCGACCGCAGCAAGGCTGGCCTGCCTACCGGCTACTGGCAGGAGAAGAGT
>PJAB01000472.1:0-25904 GCA_002887195.1 Chrysochromulina parva | reverse complement strand
AAGGCCACACACCGGCCCAAGGCAACGCACGCGTGAGCGCGTGCACTCACTCCCCCACCCCTTTCCGACGTATGGTTACGGGAGCACCGGTTGTCGCGTCTGTCGTGTTAACGTTCACACAGCCACACATCGAGACTTGTGGCGCGCCGGGTGGCTATAAACACATCGCCGGCGCCGGGAGGCTCTTCCGATGGGGTGTGGCTCGTCGACGGCAGCGAAATCCCCTTCGGGAGGCGCGGCGCCAGCGAAAGCTCCGACTCCGACGGGAGGCGCGGCCAAGACAGTGAGCAAATTCAACCGCGAGGCGATGCTCAAACAGGTGTTTTCAAAGATGGATGCCGACGGCGATGGCACAGTGGATGTTGAGGAGATGAAGCGGACGGCGAAGAGCGCCAAAGAGGCGGAGGAGCTGCCGCTTCTCTTTCACTTCTTCGATCAGAACGCCGATGGCAAGCTCACCTATGACGAATGGGTAGCGGGCATGAACCAAATTGCACCCGAAAACACTTCTTTGGAGCGCGAGCTCAAGGACATTCTTCAAGTGCTCGAGGGTGGCGCCATGGCGGCTACGATGGACGCGAATGCGGAGAACCCGGTAGATGATCTCGACAACATGGACGATCTCGACGCGATGATTGCGGCGGAGGACGAAAGTGGCAACTCTGCGCTTGTGGCAAAGGCAAAGGCCATCTTCGAAGCCCTCGACACCGACGGCAGCGGCTCGCTGAGCAAGTCTGAGCTGGCAGCGGGCCTTGTGGCGGATAAGGATTTTGGGCAGCTGCTAGTGGAGGCGGGCACAAGCTCCGACCCGGCCGAAGCGATGAAGGCGCTCGACCTCGACGGCGACGACGAGGTCAGCTGGCTCGAGTTTGAGTTGGTCGTGACGTCGGCGGCTGCCGCCAAGTAAAGCGTCCAGACTGAACCGGAGTGCGTCTATTAGCCATTAGAGTGCGTCTATTTAATCGGTGGTATGAGCTCGCGCTGCGCTTTGAACCGGTACCGGTACCGGTAAACCGCGCCGCTTTGGGCGGCCCGAAGCCGAAGCCACACACAGGGTCTCGTTTTTGCCGGGTCCGGCTGGCTGGCGGAGCGCGCGGTGCGCACAGCCATGGTGCACATGAAACGTGTGACACCCGCCGAGTTGGAAGCTGCTGGTACCGTTTCCGAGATGGTTGCAAAACTCAGGAGCGGCACGCAGGAAGTCAAGGAGCACATGGCACGCATCATCCAGGCGCTCACGACACAGGCTCCTGCCAGCACACCCGAGCTAGTCCAAGCTGGCGTCATAGGCCCGCTCGTGAAGCTCCTCAAGGAGGGCAATGAGCAGGGCCAGGGCTTCGCAGCGGCCGCCATAGCCAGCATCGCCTCAGATAGTCGCGAGTGTCAAGCAAAGGTCGTGGTGGCAGGTGGTGTTGAGCCGCTCGTCAAGCTGCTTAGGATGGGAAGCGCTGGCACGCAGGAGCAAGCTGCTTCCGCCCTCGCGAGTGTATCGCAAGATAAGACATACCAGCAGCTAATTGTCGATGCGGGAGCCTTGATGCCGCTGGTCAACCTGCTCAGGGGGGGCAAGGGAGACACCCAGGTGCACGCCGCTCACACCTTAGCCAACCTCGTTGCGAACCACAAAGAGTACCAGAACATGGTCGTTGCCGCGGGCGGCTTGCCACTCGTGCTTGTGCTGCTGGAGAGCGCCAAGGAGAAGACGCAGATCCACGCCGCACGTGCGACAGCCAAGCTGTGCGAGAACAACCGGGAGATCCAAGAGCAAAGCGCCGAGCTCGGCGCAATCCCTCCGCTGCTCAACTTGCTCAACGGACGCAACATCGAGGCGCAGGTTCAGGCCGCTGCGGCCGTCGCGGAGCTGGCACGCGAAAATGCTGGCACGCAAGCAAAAATTGCGAAGGCCGGTGGCATCAGTCCGCTGCTCGCGATGCTGACGAGCCGCAACGTGCAGGCGCAGTCGCACGCAGCGAGCGCCCTAGCCCAGCTAGCCAGGTTCAATCGAGAGAACCAGGATTCCATTGCGGAAACGGGAGCACTTTCGACGCTAGGCGCGCTGATCTCCGAGGACAGCGGCCTTGAGGCCCAGGCGATGTCTGCTCTAGCGGTCGCCGAGATCGCCCGAGAGAATCCCGCCAACCAAACGACTGTGTCTGAACTTGGGGCCATCGTCTCTATCGTTGTCCTCATCAAGCACTCGAACAGCATGGAGGTCAAAGCAGAGTGTGCAGGAGCGATCTGGGTCCTAGCTGACCACCACGCGGACAACAGGGTGTCATTTGCCCAACAAGGAGCGGTTGCATCGCTCGTCGCTCTGCTCGCGCAGGGCTCTCAGCGCGCACAGGAGCATGCTGCCAATGCGCTCGCGTCCCTCAGCCTGGACAATGTCGAAAATCTGAAGCAGGTCACGACACTGCTCGTCAACTTGCTGGGCTCTGGGGACCTGTCAGCCAAATCGATTGCCGCAGCCACGCTCTGGCGCCTCGTGGGCGAAAATCCCTCAGTACAAAAGTCGATTGCCTCGGCCGGCAGCGCTACTGATCTCGTCACGCTCCTTAAGGCCGGCTCAAAGGGTGCGCGCGACTACGCGCTCTGGTCTTTGAGCTTGTCCATCAACGAGATGAACCAATCCATCGTTCTGGCTGAAGGCGGCGTCACGCCACTCATTCGGATGCTCACTGATGACGCCATCAAAACGCGCGAGGAAGCCGCGGCGGCACTTGCGTTACTGGCTTACCAGAACGCCGAGACGCAATCAGCCATTGCACGCTCGGGTGGTGTCGAGCCCCTTGTTGCCATGCTCGACCCCGGGTCGAGCTCACCGACGGCCCAGGAGCAGGCTGCGGCAGCGATCGCTGAGCTCGCACTTCTCAAGGATGTAGCCGCCACCATCGTTCGACAGGGCAGCATCGTGCCCCTTGTGGCGCTCGTCCGAGCAGGCAGGGAAATGGGGAAGCGATTCGCAGCAGCAGCACTCGCGCGACTTGCGCGCAACCAGGAGTCAACGCAGGCGGAAATTGCAAACGCAGGGGCAATCGCTCCCCTGGTTGGTCTACTCGCCGGAGATAAAGGCGAGACTGCTCAAGAGGAGGCCGCCGGAGCGCTCTACGAGCTCGCCGCGAACGCCAACAACCGCAACGCCATTACCGATAGTGACGGCATCGGGCCCCTCGTGAGTCTGCTAGGCTCGGAAAATTCCCGGACTCGACAACACGCTGAGGGAGGCCTGGTGCGTCTGTCGATCGAGAATTCGAACCGTGTGTTGATCATCAAACAGCTTGTCAGCATGCTCCACGATAGTGGTAAGGAGCCAGCAGCGGCGGCCCTCGCGAACCTCGCAAGCGACTCAGTGGGCAACCGCGTCTCGATCGTTGAGGCCGGTGGGGTGAGGCCCTTGCTGGCCCTTCTCGAGAACACCTCGAACAAGGCCAGGGAGAATTCGATCATGGCGATCACCCACCTCGCCCACGAGAGCGAGGAGCGGCAGACAGCGATCGCCGAGGCGGGTGGCATCCCTCTCGTCGTCAACGTGCTGATCAGCGCGTCCAGCAATGTGAAAGAGACGTCAGTTGGGCGTCTGTGCAGCCTTGCTGCCGACGCGGTGGCCCGCCTGTGCGATAGCCACGAAGGCAATCAAGCAGCAATCACCGAAGCGGGTGCCATCCCAGCCTTAGTTGCCATGCTCGGCAGTCCAAGCCCGCAAATGCAGGCGACCGCGGCTGGTGCCATCGGTGCTTTGGTCCGCGACAATGCCGAGAATCAGGCCGCGGTCGCGAGAACGGGTGCCATCGCACCCCTCTGTGCCAACGTGCGCGAAGGCAACCCAGAGACCAAGGAGCGTTCCGCGTGGGCTTTGTGGGCGTTGGCGACAAACAACGCGGCCAACAAAGCGACTATAGCCAAGCTAGGAGGTATCGAGCCCCTTGTTGGACTGCTGGTGGGCGGGACTGACGATAAGTCAATGGAGTCGGCAGGGATCGCGCTTGCCAGCTTATCAGCCAAAAACACGGATAACCGCATAGCGATCGCCAAGCGACTCGTGGGATTGCTCGGGAGCCGCGTCGCCGAGCGCACTGTGCGTGTCCTGTCGGCCATCTCTGAGATGACCACCGACAACGTGCCCAACCAGAACGCCATCGCCAAGGCTGGTGGCATCTCGTACCTGATAACCTGGCTGAGCGGTGGGCTCGACAGTCACAGTTTTAGCGCCGAGGCGCAAAAAGAGGCGGCACGCGCCGTGCTGGCCATGGCCTGTAGCAACCCACAGACGCAGGTCCTCATTGTCAAGCATAACGGCATTCCGCCGCTGATCGAGCTTATCGCAAAGTCAAAGAATGAGACCCAAGAATATGCCGCTCGTGCCCTCTGGCACTGCGCAGGCAACAACGAGAGCAAGGTGATCATCGCAGAGTCAGGTGGCATCCCACCGCTAGTGTCGATGCTTTCCGTAGAAGACACGCACGCACAGGAGATTTCGACGGTTGTCCTTGCGCGGCTCGCAAACTCGAATGAAACCGTGTCCGTTGCCATTGCAGAGTGTGGTGGCATCGCACCACTCGTGCGTCTCCTCAAGCTCGGCACCCCTGTCGCACAGCTGCAGGCAGCTGCTGCCCTAGTCGAGGTCAGCGCGGTGCCAGAGAACCGCGACAAGGTCGCCAGGGTCGGCGGCATCGGGCCGCTGGTCATGTGTATGAGCAGCACCGTCGCAGGGCTGCCGGAGGTGGCTGCTCGTGCTCTGAGCCGCCTGGCTCGCGACTACGAGGAGAGTGGAGCTGATGGAGGCGGAGAGCCGGAAGAGGTGCCGGACGAGGTGATCGAGCAGCCCGGAGCCCGGCGTCGAGCCGAGATTGCGGCGTTGGGCGGCGTGACTAAGCTCATCGAGATGCTCGAGCCCCGTAGCGTCCCAGGGATGGCAAAGAAGATATGGTCCATGGTGGCCCTTGTTATGGGCATCGGCGGTGGAGACCCAAACGGCAGCCAAAGCATCGATGCGGGTAGTGCATTCAGCGAGGCGGCGACAAGCGAGCACTCGAGTATTGGAGTTCAGGAGCAGGCTGCCGCCACTCTGTGCGACATCTCGTATGGCGATCGGGCCATGCAGGACGAGATGATACGCGAGGGTGCAATCTTACACCTGCTCAACATCATGCGAAATGGTACGCAACTCGGCCAGGAATACGCTGTGCGGGCAATCTGGCATCTGTGCGCCTCCATTGAAAATCAGGGAGTCGTAGTCGATGGTGGTGCGCTGCCCGAGCTCGTCATGCTCTCAAAGACGGGCAGTGACAAGTCGCAGGAGCTTTCTGCAGCGGTTATCTCTGACCTGGCTCGAGGAACCATCCTGGAACGTGACCGCAAGTTGAAGGCTTTGGGGGCCATCCAAGACCATCATGCGGAGGTGACTGCAACAACTGACGCGCCCGCCGTGGAGGATGAAGAGTCGATGCTGGATTCGGAATTCCTGCACGATGTAATTCGGGCGCTCGGGGTCGATCGCCGCAGAAAATTGCTCGACATATTCCGCGATCTCGATGTCAATGGCGATGGGAGCATTACAATGCAAGAGTTCATTCAACGGTCAGTCGAGAAGGGAATTGACGAGAGCAAGACTGGCGACCTCGGTAAGCTCTTTGAAGAGATCGATGTGAACTCGGACAGAGCCATCGCCTACTCAGAGCTTCGAAAAATGCTTCGCGCGATCAGGAAGATAGATCTGCCTGCACAGCTTAGGCCAGGGGGCGCTGGGCCCGTTGAGCTCGAGGCAAAGAATGCGACAGCACTCCGTGGCGATGGCTCGAGAACCCTCCCCGGGCAAGCGAGGGAAGAGGTTAATTCACCGGTAGCAGCACCAGCGGATGATTCGGCTCCACCATCTCCCCCTCCAATCAAGGGCGATCGTCTGAGTTCCATCGCTGCTGCTGGCGGCATCGGCCCTCTCGTCGTCATGCTCAGCTCTGGTAGTTTGATGGGCAAAGAGCGTGCTGCTGGCGCCTTGTGGCATCTCTCGGTGGCCCCGGCCAATCGAATGGCGATTGCGAAGGCAGGAGGAATACCTCCACTTGTGCAGTTATTCGACGATGGCACGCTCCAGGCAAGCATTTACGGTTCCGAAGCCTTGAACCGGCTCGCGAAGAACAACCCAGATAATCAGACTCAGATTGCCAAGAAGCTGGTCAGCCTGCTCTCCTACAAGAACCCTGGTGCACAGCAGCGCGCTGCCCACATCCTCTGGGAGCTGGCTACCTCCGATCCAGGGGCGCCGGTAATCATCGTGAACGCCGGAGCCATCTCGCCGCTCGTTATGCTGGTTAGCTGTGGAAAGACCGAATGTAAAAAGGAGGCGGCAGGCGCGCTCTCGACGCTCGCGTTTAACAACCCTTCCAATCAACTGGCCATTGCAACAGGCTGCGTCGCTCTGCTTGGCTGTGGCTCCGCAGAGGCACAGGAGCACGTGACTCTGCTTCTCCTGTCCCTCGCGTCGGATGCAGACAACCGAAAGGCCATCGCCAAGGCAGGCGCTGTCGCCCGCCTTGTTGCTCAGTTGCGAGGAGAGGATAAAGAGATGGGTGAGCACTGCACGAAGCCACAGGAGCTTGCCGCTGCTGCACTCTCATACCTATCTTCGGACTCAGACGACAACGTCAAGGCGATCCGAGACGCGGGGGGCATTGAATGCCTGGCCAAGATGCTCAGCTCGGATGCCCCCGAAGGTCAGGCCCATGCTGCAGCTGTGCTCTCCGACATGACGCGGGTTTACCGTGACGAAGTGGTCCAGCAGGGATGCATCGAGGTGTTGGTCGGTCTTCTTTCGGGAGGAATCAACTCCGACATTAAGGCTGAAGCTGCTGGTGCTCTGTGGAGTGTGTCTGCCGGTGGGCCCGTCACACAAATTCTCGTCGCTGACGCGGGCGCCATTCCGCCTCTCGTGCAGCTCCTCGAGGATCCAGCGATGCGCACACGGCGTAAGGCTGCTGCTGCTCTCACCAGCCTGGCAGTCAGTAGCACCAAGAATCAGAACACGATCGCACATTCGGGCAGCCTCGCGCTACTCGTAAAACTTCTCGACGAGCAATATTCCGGCGACGTGCAGCTCTACGCAGCTGGCGCGCTGGCCGAGCTGGCACGTTGCAACCCCAAGAACCAGCAGGCGATCGCCAAGCTTGGGTGCATACCAAAGCTGGTCAAGCTTCTCGTCAGCACATCATCTGTGCACGTCTTGGAAGAGGCCGCAGGGACTCTGTGGTGTCTCGCCGCTAACCACTACAACAACCAGGTGGCCATAGCTGAGGCCGATGGCATTGCCCCATTGGTCGCATTGCTGGGTCGAAGCGGACCGCGCGTACAGGAAATGGCAGTCGGCGCCCTCGCGGCACTCGCCCTGAACAATGAGAAGAACAAGGTTGCGATCGCAGTCCTGCTCGTTGGCCTGCTAAGCCCGCACGACAAGGAGGCATCAAGCAAGGCTGCCCGCGCCATTTCTCGGCTTGCACGTGCCCACCCGACCAATCAGGAGGCCATCTCGTCTGCGGGCGGCATTCCAGTGCTCGTCTCGCTCCTCGATGCGAACCCGAAAAGGAAAGTGGACGCGGCCGTGCAAAAAGAGTTCGCCGCTGCTCTCTGGAGCATGGCTTACGACAACGTGACCAACCAGGCTGCCATCGCGCAGGCAGGCGGTATTCCACCGCTCATCGGGATGCTTTCGAGCAACCCAGAGGTTCACGGTGACGCTGCTGGAGCACTGCATGCGCTAGCTGCTGACCCCGCAAACCGTAAGCTCATTGCCAGCAAAGGAGCTATCGTACCGCTCGTTGCGCTCCTCAAGGCGGCCAAGGGCGCGCAAGAGGTTGCAGCTGGCGTCCTCGGTGAGCTGGCTAAGGTACCCGAGAATCGCGTGGCCATCACCGACGCTAGCGGCGTGTCCGCCCTTGTAAAGGTCTTCGAGACGGGCTCTCTAGAGGGCGTGGAGCAGGCTGCAAGCGCCTTGCTTCAGCTGGTGGTCAACAACAGCGTCAACCAGAGCTCGGTGGCTCGCGAGCTGGTGGCTATGCTGAATGGAAGCAGCTCACAGCACGCGCAAGAGCACGCCACGACGGTCATCCGTAATCTCGTCCTCCACCCCGAGAATCGGGCTTCCGTGGCGAGCGCGGGCGCGATTCCTCAACTCGCCAAGCAGCTACGAGATGGAATGGAGTCGAGCCAGGCGATGGCGGCGAGTGCTCTTTCACAGATTGCGCTCGAGTCGGCGACCCTTCGCGTTTCCGTCACTCAGGAGCTCGTCGGCCTCCTTGGGTCCACCATCTCCGCGGTGCGCAACCGCGCAGCGATTGCGCTCCGCGAAATGAATGCGGAAGCTGGCTCGGAGAGCCGCATGTCGATTGCGATGGCTGGTGGCATCGCCCGCTTCGTAGCGCTGCTCAAAGAGGGCTCGCTGGAGGCGCAGGAGTATGCACTCTGGTCGCTCTGGCAGTCAATAGACGCCGCAAGCAAGATTTCGATCGCCGAATCTTGCGGGAGCAAACCGATCATCCAAGTGCTCCTGCAGGGCAAGCTGCACCAGGTGGCGCAGGAGCACGCCGCCGGGGTGCTCGCTGCCCTCACGTCAGCGGTTCCCGGCGTTAGCGACGAGCTGCGCATCAAGAACTCTAAGGATGTCGTCACTTCAGGCGGCATCAAGTCTCTCGTGAGCCTGCTTCGGAGTGGCAACGACGGAGCCAAGCGCCACGCTTCGCTCGTCCTGGCGCAGCTCTCGCGAGGAAACGAAGAGATGCAGGTTGCTGTCACAAGCTCTGGAGCCATCTCCGCCTTTGTGGAGTGGCTGGCGGACTCGTCGCTCGGGCCGCCAGAGGTTGCCGCGCGGGCACTCGCCGACATAGCCCAGGACAACAAAGACTCGCAGATCAACGTCATGGAAGAGGGAGCCATACCATGTCTCATCAAGATGGTCTCTGCAGAGAATGGCAAAGCGGGCCTTGCTGCGGACAGGGCCCTCGCAGTCGAGGGCCAGAAGCACGCAGCTAGCGCTCTGGCGGCCCTCGCCCAGAACAATCATCTGAACCAGGTATCAATTTATGAGGAAGGAGGCATCCAGCCGCTCGTGGCACTACTCGAGTCAGAGAACGCCATCCCTCACGAGAATGCAACCAGAGCTTTGTGGCACCTGTCAGCGAATATGGACAACAAGCTTGCGATTTCTCGGGAGGGAGGGATGGTCCTGCTCGTCAAGCTACTCGTGGACGGCGCCGAAAGTAACCAAGAATGGGCCTCCGCGGCTCTCGAATCCCTGACGAACGAGTGCCCCGATAATCAGGTCGCACAGGCCGCTGTGGATGCAATCCAACCGCTCGTCAATTTGCTTGGTAGTGAAAATGAAGCGACGCAAGATCATGCCGTAGGTGCACTCATCAACATCTCATCGCCCAGCAAGGAGAATCGAATCGCAGTCGTGAAGCCTCTCGTTGCGCTGCTCGAGGTTCGTAATGCGACCGCGCAGATGAAGGCGGCTCAGGCGCTTGTCATGCTCGCCGCGCGCTCGAGTGCAAATCGCCTCGCCATTGCCGAGTCAGGCGCCATTCCGCCGCTTGTGCATCTCCTTGGAGACGGCCGCAACGCCACCACGCCACAGGTGCGAGCGGCCGCAGTGCTCGCCGACCTGGCGCGCGCGGGCGAGAACAAGACGGCCATCGTCAACGCTGGCGGCGTGCAGCCATTGGTAAAGATGCTGACGTGCGCCAATGTGGACGCGCAAGTCGCGTCGTCGAGCGCGTTGAGTCACCTCGCAGCTAACACGGCCGCACAGCAGCTCATGACGGCTGCCGGAGCCATCACGTCACTCGTGGCCATGCTCTCCGGGCCGAGCCTGGACGCTGCGCGGTACGCGGCCGGCGCGCTGTGGCATCTCGAAGTGAGCGCGGATAACAAGGGTGCCATCGTCAAGGCGGGAGGTATCCCGCCCCTCGTAATCTTGCTCCGCAAGGGAGAGAGCCCCGAGGCCCAGGAGGTGGCAGCCATGGTGCTAGCCGATCTCGCGCGAAGCTCGGGCGGCTGCAAGGCCATCACGATCGCAGGTGGCGTGCCGTCGTTGGTCAATGTGATGATCAATGGCAGTTGTGAAGCACAAAAACATGCGGTGTGCGCCATTTGGAGCCTCACCTGTGAGTCGGTTGAGCACGCTGAGCGCAACATCAAGGCGGTCACGTCTGCCGGAGGGCTGCCCACACTTGTGCGCATGGTGGCCGCGCGCGACGAGGCTCTCGGTTACGCTGTGGCCACGCTCAAGAACCTGAGCCAGGATGTCCAGGCGCAAAAGGTGATGCAGGAGGAAGGTGTGGTTGACTTTCTCAAGCCGCTGATCCAAGGTCCAGAGTCGTGGATTAAGACGCAGGCCATCGCCGTGCTGCAAAACCTCGGCGTGGATTTCACTGCTCATGAGAGCGGCGCGCCCAAGGCAGCCAACGAGCCTCCCGCGGACGCGCAAGGACGATCGGCTCAGCAGAACATTAAGTCAAGCACTGCAAGACTCAGTCCACAGATGAAGTTCCATGGCCAGAAGGCGAATGCTGGCGCAGGGGCACGCTCTGAATATCTACGATAGAAAAACGCAGAACTCGCAACTCGACACGACAAGCGAGACGAGAGAAAGTCTGCAGTACAGTCTAGTTGTAGGGATGTAGCGTCAATGTAGCGGCTCGGGTGGCTCGGCTCTTGTGCGCCCACCGATTTCTAGCGTAGCCTACTAGTAAAGGGAGGTATCCCGTAGCGCGACTCTAGCGTAGGTCGCGCGAAATAATAATAAATACACGTTATTTTCGCGGTGTAGCATTCGATTCGGTACCCACCAAAGGTAACGACCCTTCCACCACACTCTTAGCGTAGGACGATCCGGAGACCGGCGCGGCCGGCGGCCGGGCGGACGGCCCGGACCGGACGGGCCTAACGGGCGCGGCCCCGGGGCAGCGTCGCACACCGCGCGGGCGAGGCGACGCGAGCCCGGACCCACTCTCCGCAGCTTAATACCGCAGGCGAGGGAGCGGCGACTGGAGATCGCGCGAGAGATGGTGCGATGTGTACGTAGACGATCTCGGATGTGAGCAGCCCAAGATACGACTTTATGGAACTCGTTGCAGAGCGCGTCGCTTCCTAAGTATCGATGCGCGCGCGGCATCGAGAGCGCAAGACGGTGCCCGCCGCAGCGATGAGCACCGCCATCGCTGTCATCAGCCGCGCCGCGACGGCGGCAGCGCGCGCGTGCCAGCGCCCGCGCCGCCCGCCTCATCGCCGTCGCTTGTGAACGGCACGTCGACGGTGTTCCCACTGTCGAGGTCCACGTCGACCGCGCTTGGCGCGCGCGCTCTCGCCGCCGCTGCTGTTGCCTGCTCCTGGCGGGCGGCGGCGGCGGCGGCTTCGGCGGCCAGCTCCTGTAGCTGGAGCAGCGCAGCGTCGTAGTCTATGGGCTGCAGCTCGAGGGCGCCCGCGCAGAAGAGCACGCCGTCATCGCACGAGACCGTGCCGAGCGTTAAACCTTTGGGCAAGGGGATACCCGCGGCACGCAGGAAAGGCAGACCAAACTCAAGCTTGGCGCCAAAGCCTTCAAAGGTCGAAATGAGCTCTGGGAAGTCGAGCACGAGCGTCGTGGGCGAGGCGCGTGGGCGCGTGCGCACTCGCATGCCCTGCAGCCGCACCACTGAGCCGTCGCTCTGTGTCGCCTCCGCGTCCGCTACCAGCACGAGCCTTCCATTCATCAACGATTCCACGTTCACCAGCTGCACGTTGAGCGCTCCCTCGGGCAGTTGCTGACCGATGGCCGCGGAGGCGCCCGTGCGTAGAAGCGTGCGCAGGATCTCCTGCAGCGCGGCGAAGAGCACCGGGGAGCGCATGATATCGTCCTGGGTCAGCCGCACGCTCAAGTCAACAGACGTTGCCGAGCGCAGGTTGGGCGGGCGGGCGTCGAGCAGGCTGCCAATGTCGACCTCAAGGCCGGCCGACGAGAGGGTTGCCGCCGAGGCACGCAGGCCCGCTGCGGAAACACTTCGCGCCTCGATGCGCGCCGACGCGAGCTTGCCTCGCAGCAGCAGGCCCGCAGAAGAGTCGGCAACGATGCTTATGTCAAGCGAGCCAACCTCGTCGCAACCAGCGCGCACGAGAGCGTCCAGCGCCTGCTTGATGGCGGTGATGGCCATAGGTTCAGTGAGCCCTGCTTGTTTAAGCAGTCTCGACTCCACGTCGTCGATGAAGGACGCGGCGTTGTCGATGAACGAGCGAGGTGCTGACGAGCGAGGTGCTGACGTGGTGCTGTTTTGTGAGCGGCTTGTGAGCGGGCACTTCAAGTTGGAAAGGATAGGGCAATCCATTGGTGCGCCCATGCTGACGATGAGAGTACGCCTTCCGCACAGCGGCTTACCGCCGACAAGGAGAGCGAAAGCCGCGACGTGAAGCACGGCGACCACCATGAGTAACTCTAGTGATCCTTCGTCAGTCCAGGTTCGTCACGGTCACCCCATGAATACAGTGTACACTACGCATCGCCCATGAGGACGGCTCCGAACCCCTCAAGTACTGAGTACTCGTTCTCTCTTCTCTCGGGCTCCTCATTTTCGCTAGTGAGGTCGGTCTGTCAACTCTCCCAGCAGCCAGCACACAGGGTGTGGTGCTTGCTGTTACCGCCGCGGGCTTGTAGGCAATCCCTGGTGTCGAATCAGGTGGGGGGTGGGGGGAGGGGGGAATGGGATATGCCATTGTCAGCCGTCATCATAATAACTCTACCTCCGTCTTTGTCATGCCGCGTGCGCGCCTCGCTACTGTAACTGTCGCGGACTCTTTCGTCGTACGATCGTTACTACAGTCTACCGTACACGACCCGGGGGCGGAACCGAGGACCTCACGACCTCTCGGGGCGACGCGAGACGCGCGCAGACGGAGAGACGGTCGAGAGGTTGGCCGAAGGTGGCCGGCGTGACCGGTGTGGCGTGCGCGTGGCCACTGGCCTTCTATTTATATACCGTTCTAATAATTGCTTTCTAATCATCTCGATCTCATCCGCGGGCCGATCTTCGTTTAATCTCTAATCACTTCTACGTACGTTCTCACGCCCATGCAGAATCCATCATCCAGCATGCTCGGCACTCCAGGGCACTGTGTGGCCTTCGTCGAGCGTGTCGTTGAAGTTACGGGTTTTCTCATCGTTGTGTTGCATGGAAGCGGTCAGCAGGCTCTCCCTGCGGCCTGCGCCTCCTCCTCTGCGCGCAGAGCCGGCGCTTCCGCTCGGCTGCACCATCGAGCTCTCACTCTCTCGCCTTGCCGTCGTCATCCTCGTCGTGCGTCCTCCTCGCCCAGAGCGCTGTTGCCAGGGCCCACACTTCATACTCTCCTCAGATGCAGTCCGAGGCGAGTCCCGGGAGCCAGCCGAGCGTGGACTCCTCGATGCAAGCGAGGCCCGCGCTGGAACGCGTGCGCCCACTGTCAGTGTAGCGGTTCCGCGCAGCCGATCGGGTCCTGGGCCTACCGGGTCGCTGAGCCTGCCATCGACCTTGAGTAGGAGACCTGGCTCTGGAAGTTGGCGATCGCCGGCATGAGCGCCCCGCGGCCGAGAGACGAGGAAGGCAGCGGCGGCAGCGTAGCTGCTTGCGAGCGCAGCGCAAGAAGCTGCGCAAACGGGCTGTCGAGCACCTCCTCTTTTGGTTCGAGGGCACGTAGCCGCTGGCTGACAGCGTCGGCCGACACGCCAGCTGCCCCATCCAACTCGCTCAGCTTCAGGGATGACGACGATCGCGAGGGGTTGGCGCTGCTATTGGCCGAGGAGTTGGCGCTACCCTCGCCATCTGACGTCGTCGCCCGGTTTTCGACACTGGCTTTGCTGAACTGCATCGCACCTTGCATCTAGAGAGCCGCTCGCTTTTCTCGGGAGTCCTCTGTTGGCGCGTGCCCCCCGGCCGTAGGCCAGCAGTGTGTGTGCGGAGATTGCGGTGGGACTTTACTTGATTGATGAGCCGCAATCACGTTGACTTGACTTGACTTGACTTGTCTTGACTTGACTTGACACCTCGCAGCAAGAAGGTGTTTTGCCCTCTACGCGCGGTCGGTGCGTTTTCGCAAACCCACGCCACCTTAGCCCGCGCGCGCCGCTGTTGCGACGCCGCCGGGGCTTACCAGCATGCACATGCCACTCCCTCGCAGGCAGCCATGATGTCCTTCTTCCGTGCCAAGCAGCTGGGCATCCCCGCGGCGCGGTGGGGTGTTGCCGCTGGCTCGATCGGTTTCTTCCTCCTCTACGAGGACCTGCCGCAGCTGATTCTGCAGACGCCTTACGGCAACTTCCCGGGGTGGACCGGTGTCGCCGTCGCCTTCGGCATGATGAAGGATCCCAAGGCGGAGTGAGCCTCTTGCTGATGTGGTTAGGTCACGCGAGGGTGCTTCACCTACTTTGCCTGGGGCTGCGAGGCAGGGATCGCTACCAGTGTGCGGGCGGGGCCTTGCTGCTCAAGCAGCGCAGGGCTGGCGAGCGCACCTCCGAAGTACTGGGGTTGCATTTTCCTGATTGTCGCGACGAATGTTCATTTCGTGTGCGAGGTATTGCGTGTGTGCCTGTGGTGCGTCATATTCCGTGACGTGACTTCGCTGACGACTGAAGGGAGCGGCCGACGCGCGCGTGTAGGTGTACGCAACAGCCAACACGAGGTTCCTTGTGAGTAACCAGCAAGGTGCACGGAACACGATACCAAAAGTTACATACAGAGCTGCGCGCGCCGCGCCGGGCGCGGGATTGCTGAGACGCGTGCTGCGCAGAGTACTCCGCATGGTGCTCCTCTCTGTGGTTTACATATTCACACACCATTCATACACGTGTGGTGTCGGGCCAGTCGGCTTCAACAGCCTCAAAATGGCTCCCAAGAAGGGGGGCAAGGACAAGAAGGAAAAGAAGCCGAGCGAGGACGATGAGAAAGGCCCGCTGCAGTCCAAGGCGTTCACCAAGGATTTACCGACTGAGTGCGCGAACCTTCAGCTCGAGCCACTGCCGCTGGTAATTTCCTCTCTCGACCGTGGCGAGGAGGGCGACAAGGCCTTCCTGCGCATGGCAGTGCACTCCGGCATTGCGCCGAACTTCACGCCGAAGCACACGCAAGCGCTGACTGCTGCGCTACTACCCTACTCATACTTGCAGCGGCTGTGCTTCTGGAGCGTCGGCGTTGCCGATGCTGGCTGTGTTGCCCTCGGCAAGTACCTCATTGCCAATCGCTCCGTCCAAACGCTCGAGCTGACCGACTGCGGCGTCGGCGCAGCGGGTTGCAAGATTCTGGGCGAGGCGCTCGAGCGCAACGCCACACTGCTCACGCTGCGCCTCGACCACAACAGAAGCATCGGCTCGCCTGGAGCAGCAGTGCTTGGCGACTGCCTGTGCAGGAACAGGGCGCTGCAGACGGTCTCGCTCACGTTTTGTGGGCTCGAGGGCGACGTGGGCGCACAGGCGGTCGTCTCGGGCTTCTTCCAGGCGCCCATGCTCAACGTGCTCGAGCTCAAGGGCAACCGCTTCGGCGTCGATGGCATACTCACGATCCTACGCACGCTGCGCAGCTGTGCCGCACCTCTCTTTCGGATCGACCTGGCGGACACGGGCTTCGGCATGCAACCCGAGGTGCACGCGGCCATCGAGGACTGCTTCTTGAACAACAAGACGTGCTGCGAATACGCGCTCGCGGGCAACGAGATCGGCGACAGCACCGCGTACCGATGGCTGAATATGATCAAGTCGGAAGAGTGCAAGACGCATCTGATCTACGTGGACGTGACGAACCGCATCGACCCGCTGCTCTTTAAGCAGATTGGCGACGAGACCGCCAAGAACAAGAAGGACTGGCTCAAGGCACAGAAGAAGAAGGGCAAGGGCGGCAAGGGCAAGAAGAAAAAGTAACGATAGGAGTCAGGGCTAGTTCAGTGCTAGCGGCGGGACTGGTTCAGAGGTAGGACCGTCCGTGGGGCCGTCGGCCGTGGTACAATATATTGCCGTGACGCTGATCGTTTCTATCTTCAGTTCAGTTCAGTTACTGCATAAACAACAGTTATATCTTCTCTTGCCCGTTGAATAAGGACAACCCGCGTCGGATACGTACGTTTTCATCGTCACGGGCGGTGCCGACTCTGGCCAAGAATCGGTCCTCGAATCGCAATCGGTCCACATCCGACCATAAAGTTTCTGTGCGATCGTCGGCCCGGCCGCGCCAGCCGCCACACCTCTCCTACGTGCCTTACGTCTGCGCACGATCCCACCTGCGCATCCATGCAAGTGGACGGCTTGCCTCACCCGTTGGCCGTGCAGCCTTTGCCGGTAGCTTCTTCACATGCCCATGATGATTCACGCAGGCTCAGGCGAGACACGAGGTCACGCCGCTTGTGCGGGGGAGAGGGCGGGGGTCGCGGCTCCCGCCGAGGCCGCCAGGTACGCCTGTGCCTGCTGCATGTATGCATTGATCTCCGCCCTCTGGCGCAACACGAGATCGGCGGCCTTCTCGGCCATCATGATGGTCGGGCCGCACGTCTGGCCGCCGATGATGTGCGGCATCGCCGACGCATCCACCACACGGAGCGAGCCTACGCCACGTACCCGCATCTCCGGGTCAAGGACAGCGGCCTGATCATCGACACGCCCCATGCGGCACGAGCCGACGAGGGCATTGGCTGAGTGGGTGGTTTTGCGCACGTACGCGTCGATGTCCTCGTCGGACTGCACCGCCACGCCAGGGTACACCTCCTCATCGCGGTACTGGTCGAAGCTCTTCGCGGCGAGCAGCTGCCGGCCGAGCTTGATGCCTTCACGCAGGGTCGCCACGTCAGCATCGTCGGAGAGATGGACGTCTTGGAGCATGGGCTGGGCGAGCGGATCGGAGCTGCGCAGGCGTACTAGGCCCGTCGACTGTGGCCGGCAGGCGATGATCTGCGTCGTGTAGCCGGAGAGGAACTTGGCGCCTGCACCGAGCTGCTGCAGCGTCGTGATCCCGTCAGGCGACATCGCGCGCGCCGCAACGAAGCGCACCTGCACGTCAGCTTGCTTGAGGTCGGGTTTGGTCTTGAAGAAGCCGCCGAACTCGCACGCCACGCTCGTGAGCGGCCCCCTCCTCCACAGCAGCCAGCGCAGCAACGCCATCGGGTTCGTCTTGCTCCCACCCCATAGCCGGATCTCATCAGTCACTGATACCTTCTTCTTACTTCCACAGCTGACGACGACGGCGGGGTGGTCGGCGAGGCCCACGCCCACGTTGTCGAGCTCCTTGCGCACCTCGATGCCCACCTCTTCGAGGTGCGCGCGTGGCCCAATCCCGCTGAGCATCAGCAGCTGCGGCGACTGCACAGCGCCCGCGCTCAGAAGGACTTCACCGCCCTGAGCGAGCTGTGCGCGGGATGGCTTGCCGTCGGCGCCAATGTACTCGACGCCCGCGGCGCACAGGTCATCTCCCGAGCCCTCGAGCGTGACGCGCGTCGCATGCACGCCCGTGCGCACGCACAGGTTCGACCGCCCCTCCGTGCCCTCGAGGTACGCGTTCGCCGCGCTGCAGCGCTCACCGTTGCGCTGCGTCACCTTGTACCGGCCGAAACCCTCCTGCGGCGCGCTCCAGTCGTTGAAGTCGTGGACGCGCCGGTAGCCGAGCTCGCCCGCCGCGCGCAGAAACGCCGTCGACAGCTCGTTCTCGTACGGCACGTCGCTCACCGACAGGGGTCCGTCGACACCGTGGTACTGCGAGGCGCCGCCTACGTAATTCTCCGACTTGCGGTAGTAGTGCAGCACCGAGTCGGGACCCCAGCCCTCGGCGCCGGCGGCGACCCAGCTGTTGTAGTCCGCGGGCGACCCACGGTTGTAGAGCATCACGTTCGTGCAGCTCGAGCCGCCGAGCGCCTTGCCACGGCACAGGTAGATGCCACGGCCGCTCGTCCCCTGCCCGGCCTCTGTGGTAAAATCCCAGTCGCGCTCGGACTTGAAGACCTTGATGAGGCCCGCCGGCACGCGGATACGCAGGTCACGGCTCGCGTCGGTGCCCGCCTCGAGCACGAGCACGCGCGCCTCTGCAGCGCTCAGCCGTTCGGCCATCACGCAGCCAGCAGCACCACCGCCGACGATAATGTAGTCCCAGGGCTCCTCAGCAAGTTGCTCCGCTGCTGCAACACCGCCGCGCAGTGCAATGAGGCGCCTTGCTGAGGTCGGCACGCTTCGCGAGCTGATCGCCGCGGTCACCGTCGCCACGGCGCAGAAGTAAACTAACCTTCTCATCATCGCCGCCATTGCGCGATTTATCTCGTCGCCGCGAGATTGGAGATAGATAACCCATAATCGTGATGTGCGTGACGCAAGTCGAAGTCGCACAAGCGGGTACCCACAAGCGCAAAGGAAGCTCCCCAGCCACATGTACCGCCCCCTCAGCGGCCCCACACTCGCTCAGTCTCACATTCAAATTCTCCTACACACAGCACTACTACAGGTTAGCCCTCTCCTCAAGCTCAAGCCATCTGAGCTCCGTCCCGTCGAGCTGCTCGGCGAGCGCCTCGATCTCCTCAGTCCACTCGGACAATTCCGAGTAGCCGTTGCGGGCCGCCTCGAAGGAGTTGACCTTCTTCTGCAGCTCCGCACGCTTGGCGCTGATCGCCTCCATCTCGGCCTCCAGCCTCGTGAGCGCCTTGCGCTCGAAGTTGGACAGGGGCTTCTGCCCCTTGGCTGCTGCTGCTGCAGCTGGCGTCACTGACGCTGCCGGTGCCTGCTGTTGTTGTTGCTGCTGCTGCTGCTGCTGCTGCTGCTGCTGCTGCTGCTGCTGCTGCTGCTGCTGCTGCTGCTGCTGCTCCTGGAAGAGGACATAGTCGGAAAAGGTCCCTTGCCAGTCACGCACCTGACCAGGGATGCGATCGGTGCGGCCGTCAGTGTGGCTATCCGTGGCCATCAGAGGCGCAGGCGGAGAGGGAGCCATAGCAATCGAGTACCTCGCCCACCCCGTCGCCAGGGAGCACGAACAGGTGGTCGACGGTCTTGTCGAGGAAGAAACGGTCATGCGAAACGATGAGGAGCACGCCCAAGTACTCGTTCACCTGATAAAGGATGCACTCCGTAAGGCGATCAGTGTGGCCACCCACGGTGGGAATCCGTCCCAGAATCCGTCGCCCGAAAGGTTGACACTCACCAGAAAGTCTTCGAGAACGCCAATCGTATCCAAATCTAGGTCGTTCGTTGGCTCATCGAGCAGCAGAAAGTTGGGCTGCAGCGCGAGTACGCGAAGCATTTGAAGCCGGCGCCGCTCACCCCCACTCAACTTCGCAACTCGATCGTACCACCGTTTCGGCGGGAAGAGGAACTTTGAGAGCAGCGACGTGGCAGCCTTCTCGTCCGCATCTGCGCTCACGCCGCCTCCGGGCGCTCGCGCGACCGCCTCTTGCACGAAGGCGAGCACAGTGAGCTCGACTGGTAGATCGGTCTCGAGGCCGCGTTGCTCATAGTGGCCGAACCTGAGGATGTAGACAATCAACGACCATCAGCCACACTCAGGCGGGATTGGCGGGGTGCCCCTGACGCCATCGAGGTGCCCCTGGCGCCATCAGTTGTGCCCCTGGCGCCATAGTGGTGCCCCTTGGGCCAGCAGTCGTGTTCCACCCTTGGTGGCACATACCTCACTGTCTCGCCACATTCAATGTGCCCGTCCAGAAGCGGCAAGTGGCCCTGGAGCGCTTGCAGCAGGGTTGACTTCCCCGCCCCATTTGGCCCCACGACCCCAATTCGATCCTTGCGTCCAAATTCGTACCTGGCGACGAAGGCCATCAGAGGCCATCAGAGGCCATCAGAGGCCATCATCCCGAGGCCATCATCCCGATTCGATCCTAATTCGCCCAAACACGTACTCGAAGCCGTTCACCACCCGTCGCCCGTCGCCTCCAGGCGCGTCGACAGCGATGCGGTGGCAGGTGAGCAGCTTGCCCCCCAGCCGTTGCATGCTTGCGCCGCCAAGGCTGACGGAGCCACCGTCCTTTAGGGCCGCTGTCCCAACCGCCACGCGCGAACTCAGCTGTTGGAAGGCATCCACACGCGACTTTGACTTCGCCTGACGACCCTGGGGTTGCTTGCGTACCTGCCCAGGGAATGGGGATGGCACTCGATTGCAGTCAGATGTCATCGGTGACCATCATTGACCATCACGTACCCATGCTAGCTCCGTCTTGAGCTTATTCCGAGCCGCCGCAGTCGCCGCACCCTCTGCCTCCAGCCTTGCCTGCTTGGAGGCGAGGAACGCCTCGTAGTCGCCTCGGTGGCGGTGGACTTCCGTCCGGCTGAGCTCGAGCACCTCGTTGCACGTGGCGGACAGGAACGAGCGGTCGTGCGTCACGATCAGCGCGGTGAGCGATCTCGCCGCGATCTCGCCTTCAAGGAAGCGGATCGCACCAATATCGAGATGATTCGTCGGTTCATCAAGCAAGAGCAGATCGGGCTGCGAGAGCAGTGCAGCCGCAAGCGCGACGCGCTTGCGCTCGCCACCGGAGAGGCTCGACGCGTCGCGGCTCAGCAGGTGATCCACCTCGAGCGTTGCGCAAAGCCGTTGCATCTCCTCCTCGATACCCCACGCATCCGCCTTGTCCATCGCTGCAGCCGCCCTGCCCACGCGCTCGCTCGCGTCCGATTCGCCATTGTCGACGGCCTGCACGGCCGCGCGATACTCTGCGAGCGCACGCGCAAACGGCGCGTCGCTCGAGAAGATGAAGTCCGCCGCAGGGGCACCCGGAGGAAGAGATGGCTCCTGCTCAACGTACGCGCTGCGCACCCCACGAGCAATGTCCACGCTGCCCGTGTCGGGTTGCAGCTTGCCGCAGAGGACCTTGAGCAGTGACGACTTGCCTGCACCGTTGGCTCCAACGAGCGCAAGCTTCGCGCCGCGGGCGATGGCAAACGAGATATCCTTAAAGATGAAGCTCTCGGCGTAGCTCAATGAGATGGCGTCGACGGTGAGAAGCGCCGCACCGCCTTCAGCCAGAGGGGTAGGTGTTGCAGACTGCTGCTGCATGATGATCGAAAATGGCGTCCGCACGCATGCGCCAATAGTGAGAAGGGTCTTCAACATGTGGAAAATCACACCAGGAGACACATTCACATTCACACATACACGTGAACACCGTGGCGGGTACCGCAAGGGGGCGACTTAGAAGGGAGGCATGCCAATATGTGTGTGTGGGCAAATTCGAGGACGGGGCGCCGTATTGGGCGTAAAATCGGGGATTGTGAAAAGTGATGTGAGTGTACGGTAATGCAAAACAACAACAGGCTCAGGCGTCACCGTCGGGGGGGACCTGAACGACGCGTCTGAGTATTCCCCGCCTAGCGTCCGAGCACGCCCTTAGTAGTCGGCTCCGCGGGCGCTGTTTACTGTTTTATACGCAAATAAGCATAAAGCAATGTGCAATTGTAAATAAGGCTTAAGGGTCGGAGCACGGAGGCTCGGACGCGGGCCGTTCCATGGTTGCGATCTTCGAATATAAATTATAATATACGAACTGTGTTTATATACGCACATACGACGCCGGCGACACGCCGTCATCGATCTTCACGTAACTCCCCGCCGAGGCGTAAGTTCATATAATTTCGATCCCTGCGGCGGCAAACGAAAGACAAGGGAGACTGACCCAGGCGGTCTCACACGGCCCCACACAACACCGCTCAACGCCGTTGAAACAACGCGTCGCAGACGCGCTGCAGCCCTGTCGCCTCGCAGGGAACCAAAACGTAGGTTTCTCCCCGCAGGCGCGTCTCCCCAGCATTCCACTCCATGCGTGTGCTCACTCGTCCTGTCTCCGGCATCGTCAGCTGCATCCTCTGCGCAAGGAGCGCTCGACAGGGCGCTCGACGTCATCCTCAGCCACCCCCTCGCGCGGTCCGTGCCCAATGCACCTCAGCCACCCCCACGCGCGGTCCGTGCCCAGTGCACTGCCGACTCAGGCATTCGCGTCACCTGCAACACTTACGACTGCTGCTGCTGCTCACTTGCGCCGTTGCGCCAGAGGCGCTCCCGCGGGCGCACCGGCCGCCGGCTGCTTGCGTGACGGCTCGGCGGCGCGCGCCGTCGGCGGCGCGCTTGAGCTCGCGGGTGCGCCGCTCTCAGTAGGGCGCACGCTGCGAACTGGCTTGGTGGCACCCTGTCCGCCGGCGCTCGTGTTGCACATGTTGACCTTCTCGGCGAACTCGAGCGAGCACTTGGTCTCATGCGAGTTGTCCGACTCCGGCCCCACGTTGACGAGCATGAGCGTCTTGCCGTGCCCCGAGAGGCACGGCCGCATGAGCTTCGTGAGGGTCGAGTCGCGGAAGGGCACGTGCGCGTCGCCGCGCTTCTTCGCTTCGAAGACATTGCCTAGGGCCGAGAGGGACTTGTTGATAGCGGCAGTCTCTTTAGCGGCCTCGCCCTCGGCGCCCGACTTCGAGAGCCGTTCAGAGCCGGCGAGATCGACGAGGTGCAGCGCGCCATGCAGCTCGGTGCCTGCGGAGCGAGACCATCGTGGGCCATCGGAGGCGATCAGCGGCACAAGCAGACGTCCATCAGTGCTCATCTCACAAGCAATCACTGGTCATCACTGGCCATCAGTGGCAAACATCCGTGGCCTCTTCCGTGGCCTCAGCGCACCGAGCTTCTGGTTGGTCCCGTGCAGGTAGAGCGCAAAGACCGAGTGCGAGCGCGACGACTGAGCGTTCATCTCAGTCTTGCCCACTGCACGGGCTTTGGCCGCCTTGGCCATCAGTCGATTGATCTGCTCCATCGAGCTCACCTCCGTTCGACTCATGTTGGCCACGACGGTGCCCCACGCCTCGTCGTCCCGGATCGCATAGCTGGGCTGCGCCCCCGCCTTCGCGTCGTGCAGCAGGTCGCGCAGCTGCTCGTTATAGATCTCGAGGAACGAGGCGACGAGGGTCCAGGTCCAGCCGTCCCCCTTCATCGTCTCGGAGATGTCCAGGATCTTCGCAAGGGCGCGCGGGATGATTCCCCATGTCGGATGCGCCTCGCCGCCCTGCATCGTGTACGTCTTCCCCGAGCCGGTCTGGCCGTACGCGAAGATGCACACCTTGTACCCATCGAGCGAGGACTGAACGAGGCCGTCCACCTGATGATGGAGCCATGAGGGCCAATCGGTGCCAACTGCCCCGCGCATGCTGCATGCATATGCTCACCACGGCGCTCACTCTTCCCCACAGGTGAACGCCACCGATGCTGAAGGCAATCGGTGCCTTTTCACGATGCGAATCGCGCCCATCGGCGCAAACAATGCCAATCAAGGGAGGCCTGTGTACCTCTGCGAAGACATCCTCCTGCCCAACGCTCGGCGCGAAGACCTTATCGAATGAGAACTCGTGTGTCTTCATTTTGGCGCCACTGATCCCCGCTGCGCCCTCGTGCTGAATCATCACCTGCACTCAGCGGCACTCAGCAGCACTCAGAATGATTGCCCTTATGCACTCAGCGGCAATCAAGTGCAGTGCTGGGGCTCGCTCTCGTCACCTTTTGGCCGTCGCTCCCAAATTCGATCGCCTTCATCGCGCCCTCGTGTGCAGGGCGCACGCGGCAGAAGACCCGGATGTTACCCTTGAGTTCCTGGATCGTGTTGTGCAGCTCGCGACGGAGCCGCTCCTGATCGCGCAGCTTCGCCTCTAGCGTCTCCAAGTACGCGCCCTGCATCGCCACCGTGCCCTGCGTCGACTGCACCTCGACCTTCTTCGACTCCAAATCTCCCTTGAGCCGATCTACCGAAACTTTGAGCTCCGAGATCGCGGCCATTTGGTCTTGGTTGGACGAGGAGTGGTGCTCCTTGTACGCGCGGAATTCGACCTCAAGCGTGTGCTTCTCGCGAGCGAGCGCGGTCGCCTCGGCGGACTTGGTCGTGAGCGTCACCTCCTTGGCCTCGAGCTGCTCCACCGCCGAGCTCCGCTTGAGCTCGAGCACCTGATAATAACGGCCATCAGAGGGTCATCAGAGCGTATGGGCAATCCGATGTGTGGCAACCCGATGCAATCTTGGGGAGCTCCGCTGGAGATCGAGCACACCTCGATCGTCTGCTGCTGCGCCGCAAGCTTGTCCGCGCGCTCGGCCGTCTCGATCGCGAGGCGCTCGCGCTCCGCGTTCGCGTGCTGGAGCGCCGCCAGGGCCGAGGCGAGCTCCGCCGCAGTCCCCTCGAGCTCCTCGGCCGCCTTTAGCTTGGCCTGCTCGGCCGCGCTCGCCGCGGCGCTCGCCTGCAATCAGGCGCACTCAGCGGCACTCAGGCGCACTCAGCGGCGCTCAGGCGCCATCAGCGGCAGTAAGACGCAACCAGGCGCACTCAGGCGCACTCAGGGGGCCATCGGAAGCAATTCGGGACAATGAACTCGAAAGGTCCGGCGCTCGCCTCCTGCATGCTCGTGCGCAGCTTGCGTGCCTCGTCCTCGAGCGCCTGCGAGCGCTCACGCTCGTGCTGCACGACGGCAGCATTCTCCCGCTGCATCTGGGCGTTGTTGCGCAATGACTCGCGAAGGTCCTGACAGTGAGCGATGCAGGTCAAGCTCGCACCCGTCAGCGATGCAATCCATGAGGCCATCCGAAGCCATCAGCGAGGCAAGCGCACCTCATCTTTCTGGAGGAGCGTCGCACTCTTCTCATCCAGCTGCTTCTGCGTGCTCTCAAGCGTCGCGCGCGTCACGGCGGCCGTCTCTGAGAGGTTTGCATGCGCCTTGTCGAGGGCCGCCTTTGCCTCCATGAGCATCGACGCCTCGGCCAGCGCGATGCCCAGCTGCTTCTCGAGCTCCGCCGTGCGCGCCCTCTGCGCGTCGAGGCTCGCTGTCAGCTCCGCCTCCTTTTCCGCCGCCGCCGCGCGAGTGCCCTCGAGCGTCGCCGTCGTCGCGGAGAACGCGGCGACGAGCCGCTCGATCTCGGCGCTCGCCGTCGCGGCCGCCTCCTCGGCTGCCGCCGCCGCTGCGTCCTTGGCCACCCGCAGGTCCTCACCCGCGCTCAGAGCCGACTGTAGATCCTCGCTGCGCTCACGCAGCGAGGCCTCGGCGGTGTTGGCGCGCAGGCCCTCATTCGCAACCTTCTGCTTGGCCTCGGTGAGGTCAGCGCTGAGTGCCTCGATGGAAGCCTTGAGCTCCACGATCGTCTTGGCGCGCTGCTCTGCCTTACGGCGCTCCGTCACCAGCTCTGTGTTGGCGAGGTCCGCCGCCGCTCGCTGCTCGCTCACCTCCTTAGCGAGCGACGCGAATCGCTGAGCAATCTCTTCCTGCAGCGGGCCGACCTCGCCCCTGGCGCGCTTGGCGCGCTCGATCTGGCTGCGCAGCGCCAACTTGAGCTCCTTCACTTTCTCCATCAGCTCGGGGTACTCACTTTTGAACTTGTTGAGATCCCAACTGTTGAGCCTCGGCACAGGCCTCGGCTCAAGAAGCTCATGGAGTGCGTCGAGGTCACCGAGTGCGTCCTCAACGGCAGCCAACACGTTAACCGGCGCCGCAGGTGGCGGCGTAGGCCCAGGTGCCTTGGCCGGTGAAAACGTCGACCGACTCTTGCCAGCCCCGGCCGCCTTTTCCGGGTTGAAGCCGAACTTGGGGAGGCGCTTGACACCTCCTTGCGCCTGAATTTGAGCTACAGCACTGGTCAACGCGCTCATCCTGCGCGATTTACGCGACTTGTCGTCGACGGCGGACGACGATGGAGCCGAGGCCTGTGCCGGGTCGGTGTAGACCGAGACCGCCGGCATCATGGCCGCATTCTTCAGACCGAGTTGCATCATGACGGCGGACTGAGACTGCTTGAAATGGCTCGATCACGCGCGGGGAAGTGGACACCGTTTTGAATGAAAGGAGTGAGACTCGGCTCCCTCGGTGTACATGTAACTTCGGGCGGGAGTGAACTGTTTCGAGTCAGACTTGACGAGATCGGCACACTGATCGG
>PJAB01000471.1:0-25921 GCA_002887195.1 Chrysochromulina parva | reverse complement strand
CGCCGCATCCTTTGCCGCCGCCGCCTCCCTCCCCCTTTGCGCCTGAGCCGTCGCCACCCCCTCCCTCGCCACCCGCTCCATCGGCACCGCCACCTTCGCCACCGCCACCGACGCCTCCGCCGCCGCTGCCGCCACCGCCGTCTCCAGAGCCGTCGCCACCGCCACCACCATCACCAGATCCGCCCCCTCCGAGTGCATCACCTGCGACACCTCCAGGCACTCCTCCGCCGCTCAGCCCCTCGCCTTCGCCGCCCCCGCCACCCGCGCCTCAGACCCCCGAGCCTTCGCCTCCACCGTCGTGTCCGCCGCCGTCACCGACCCCGCCGACGCCGCCCCCACCGACGCCGCCTCCACCGCGGCAACCACCGCCGAGGCCACCGCCGCCTTCTCCCCCGCCTCCAAGGCCTCCGCCACCATCAACGCCACCTTCACCTCCGCCGTCGCCACCGCCGTCTCCAGAGCCGTCGCCACCGCCACCACCATCACCAAATCCACCAAATATGTCACCCCCCCCACCCAAGTTGCCGCCGCCTTTGTCACCACCATTGAGCCCCTCGCCTTCACCGCCACCGCCGCCATCGCCACATACTCCAGAACCTTCCCCACCACCACTACCTCCGCCACCATCACCACCTGCACCGTCTCCACCGCCCCCCGCGCCGCCGCCGCCGTCGCCACCGCCGCCGTCACCACCGCCGCCGTCGCCGCCGCCGCCAGTGCCACCGCCTCCCTCGCCACCACCACCCGTGCCACCGCCGCCCTTCCCTCCGCCACCAACGCCTCCGCCGCCGTCGCCGCCGCCGCCGTCGCCTCCACCTCCATCTCCACCAGATCCATCGCCACCGCCACCACCGATCCCCTCGAAACCCCCTCCGGGCGCCCCTCCAAAACCGCCGCCTCCATCACCTCCACCTCCTAGCCCTCCTCCGCCAGATCCGTTCCCACCACCTCCACCGTCTCCCAAGACACCTGAGCCCTCTCCCCCGCCTAGCCGGCCTCCGCCAACTCCGCCGCCACCATCGCCACCGCCACCATCGCCGCCGCCGAAACCTCCGCCGCCGTCGACACCTCCGCCGCCATCACCTCCGCCGCCGTCGCCGCTGCCACCGTCGCATCCTCCTCCATCACCGGATCCATCGCCGCCGCCACCACCGAGCCCCAGGCCACCAGTTCCATCTCGTCCACCTTCTCCGCCGCCTCCATCTCCTCCACCCCCTGGGCCTGGTGCACCTCCTCCATCGACACCTCCACCTCCGTCTCCAAGGCCACCGGAGCCCTCACCCCCGCCTACCTCGCCTCCGCCGGCTGCGCCACCTCCACCTCCTTCAACCCCGCCTCCCACGCCTCCGCCGCCGTCCCCACCACCACCATCACCGCCGCCGCCAACCCCTCCGCCACCAATTCCACCACCGTCACGGCCACCACCTTCGCCGCCACCACCGTCGCCGCCACCACCGTCGCTGCCGCCATCATCTCCGCCGCCGTCGCCGCCACCGCCGTCGCCACCACCTCCCTCGCCACCGCCTCCCGTGCCTCCACCTCCTTCGCCGCCGCCTCCCACGCCTCCACCACCGTCACCACCGCCTCCAACGCCTCCGCCGCCGGCACCACCACCGCCGGCACCACCGCCGCCGTCGCCGCCGCCGCCAGTGCCACCGCCTCCCTCACCACCACCACCGGTGCCACCGCCGCCCTCCCCTCCGCCACCAACGCCTCCGCCGCCTTCGCCGCCACCGCCGTCGCCGCCGCCGCCGTCGCCGCCGCCGCCGGCACCACCACCGCCGGCACCACCGCCGCCGTCGCCGCCGCCGCCAGTGCCACCGCCTCCCTCGCCACCACCACCGGTGCCGCCGCCGCCCTCCCCTCCGCCACCAACGCCTCCGCCGCCTTCGCCGCCACCGCCGTCGCCGCCGCCGCCTTCGCCGCCGCCTCCCGTGCCTCCACCACCGTCACCACCGCCTCCCGTGCCTCCGCCACCGTCACCACCGCCGCCGACACCTCCGCCACCATCTCCACCGCCCTCTCCACCTCCGTCCCCGCCGCCATCGCCACCGCCATCGCCCCCGCCATCGCCCCCGCCGTCACCGCCGCCCTCTCCGCCACCGTCGCCTCCACCCTCACCGCCCCCACCGTCTCCGCCGCCTCCATCGCCTCCGCCGTCGCCACCGCCGTCGCCGCCACCGTCGCCGCCACCATCGCCACCACCATCGCCACCTCCACCTCCGTCTCCAATTCCACCAGAGCCCTCGCCGCCGCCACCACAACCTCCAAGCCCCAGCCCACCGCCCTCGGTTCCACCTTCGCCTTCTACCCCACCACCGAGCCCACCACCTCCGTCGCCCCCACCCACTCCCCCTCCGTCACCGCCGCCACCATCTCCGCCGCCAAGTACCCCACCTGCGACCCCTGGCGGCCACTACGTGCCAACCATCACATTAGTCACCACCATTGCAGGTACCGTCGAGACTTTTGACAACCAAGCGTATGTCAACAACCTTGCGAATACGCTCGCAGGCATCCAGCCCAGCGACATCACTGTCACTGTTTCGGCCGCTCGGCGTATGCTCTCCGGTGAGCCTGACGTTGCATCTGTAGAGTCTGAGGCGCAGCCGAAGTCCGATCAGCAGCGTCGTGAGCTTCAGACAGCTTCAGGCTCCCTGAGTGTCTCGGCGGTGATCGCTCCAGCGAACCCAATGGCTGCCTTTGCCGCACGCGATACCCTTCAAGCGATGAATCCCGCCAGCCTCTCTGCTGCGCTCGGCGTTCCAGTGTTGTCGATGGCACCAGTCACGCTCGAGATTGTGGCTATCATTGCCCCATCGCCCCCACCGCCCAGTCTTCCGCCTTCACGGCCGCCGCCGCCGCCGCCACCGCCTCTGTCTCCTCCCAGCCCCCCGCCCCCCCCCCAGAGCGAAGGAAGCTGGCTGGGCTCTGCTGCAATTGGTGCGGGAGCGGCGGTCACCATCTCCCTCGGGATGGGCTATGCTGCAAGGAAGCGGAAGAAGAGGGGCACTTTCGGCGGCGCCAACGATTCCGACAAGCTTCAAGACTTCAAGCATCCGCCTTCTCTCGATGTTCCCGACGAGAACGATGCCAATGCCAAGCTGCCATCCTGGCTCAAGCAGAGAAGTCCACTCGATGCAAGTCTTGGGGACGAGATGTCCCCATACTTCCGCAAGGGCAACTTCCCGATGCCCCCCGAGGTCTCGCCGACCGGCGGGCTTTCCTCGCGATCCGACATGTACTCCAACCGCTCAGCTGCCAGGTGGGGCGACATGGCGTCGTCGTTCAAGTTCTCAGAGGACAAGACTTCGGGCGGCGATGACGATGAGCGTCGCAAGAAGTCGGCCGCGACCGTCTGGACGAACATGGCCGACGAGCTCAGGTACGACGGCGAAGGCACCAAGAACACCAAGAGCATGTGGTCAGACGTGTCACGCGATCTTGCCCTGCCGGAGGATTCCGCGGCTCTCAACAAACTTACGCCAGACGTGATCGAGAAGCTCGCCGAGGACCAGGCGATGCGTATTGAGCAGCGACGTCTCGAGCAGGCTAAGCGGATTGAGGCGCGCCGCAAGCAGCTCGCCGCTCGCCAAGCTGCACGTGTTGCAGCTCGCGATGAGCAGGCGAGCATGACGCCGGCTCAGCGCGAGGAGGCCGCCAAGAGGCAACAGCAGCTGGCGGAGGCGATGAAACACAAGTTTGCGGCGCAGATGCTCACCAATGCGGCGCAGAAGGGCAAGGCTGTGCGGCCAAATCGCGAGGTCGACGAAGATGGCGGCAAGGAGCGCCCAGGTCGTGTGCTGCGCGATGGCTCCACGGCCCCGGTGGCAACAGTCAAGCTTGGGGGTCCGGCCACGCTCTCACGCGACAATTCGGCACTCTACTCGTCGGCTGACAAGGAGCGTCCGTCGCGCAAGCCAGTCTTACGCGATGGGGGCTCCCAGCCGGATTCGGTTGTCACCCTCGGCGGCCCCAAGTCGGCGATGACACAGGATGTCGATCACCTGTCCAAGACTCAGCGAGACATCGAGATTCAGCGCGCGGCTTTGGAGGAACGCCGCCGCCAGCTTGCGGAGCGTCAAGCTGGCCGTGCATCAAAAACCATTGCCGGAGCCGCAATGGCCTCCGCAATCGAGCGCGCTACTGGCCCCGAGAGCGAGCGCACTGAGCTCCGCTCGGAGCGTACTGCAGCGTCGAAGGAGCGCCCCGAGTCAGGGCGCCGCGGCTTGTCCTCGTCAGCCCTTTCGCCGCCGGCGAAGCCTCTCGGCGGCGAGATTGCGCGCCCCACGCCACCTGCCACGTTGCAGCGCGACAACAGCGCACTCATGTCGTCTGCTGACAAGGAGCGCCCCGAGCGCCCCATCGGCAGCTCCAGTGCACGCAGCAGCAGCTCGAGCATCGAGGAGCGTCGGGCGGCGCTTGAGCGTCGCAAGGCGGCCAGGGCCGAGAAGCAAGATAGCTCGCTTAGCAAGACGTCCTCGTCGGCCTCTAGCTCGCGCTCGTCAGTTGCCGACAGCATCGCCGCTCAACGCCAGAACCTGGAAGAACGCCGCCGGCAGCTCGAGGAGCGGAGATCGGTTCGCGAGGCCAAGATATCAACCAAGGCGGCAGCCTCTCCAGCTTCCAACGCCACGAATAGCGAGCGCGACGAACTTCGTGCTGAGCGGTCAGAGGCCTCGAAAGAGCGCCCTTCGAGCCGCCGCACGCCCTCCGCTCCTACTCTGTCCGTGCCTGGCCCGTCCTCACCACCTGTGGCCTTGGCTCGCGAGAATTCGGCTCTATCTAGCTCGGCAGACAAGGAGCGCCCCGAGAGTCGGCGTCGTCCTGGGGCGTCATCTGCACCCGAGTCCTCGCCAGGTGAGGAGCTCTCGAGCGCGCGCTCTTCTGCTTTGGACTCGATCCAGTCGCAGAAGATGGCTCTTGAAGAGCGTCGTCGCATGTTAGAGGAGCGAAAGGCAAAGCGCATGGCGGCCTCGGCCTCGGCGGCTTCAGAGCCCGCGACGCCAACACCTGGCACGCTCTCGCGCGACAACTCGGCGCTGCACTCGTCTGCGGATAAGGAACGGCCCGTCTCGCGTCGCGAGTCGGCGTTGGCTGCGCCAGCGGCGGCGCCAGCTCCACCTGCTGCCCTCGCGCGTCAGAACTCGGCTCTATCTAGCTCGGCAGACAAGGAGCGCCCCGAGAGCCGGCGTCGTCCTGGGGCGCCGGCTGCGCCCGAGTTGCCAGCCGAGAGCGAGCGCTCATCATCGACGACTCTCTCGATGCGCGAGCAGCTCGAGGAGCGGCGCCGTCAACTAGAGGAGCGCAAGGCTGAGCGCCTGAAGCAGCAAGCAAGCGCGGCCGAGTACAAGCCAGCACAGCCGCTCATGCCTCCAAGCAATCTCTCACGCGACAACTCGGCGCTGCACTCGTCTGCAGATAAGGAACGGCCTGCCTCGCGTCGCGAGTCGGCGTTGGCTGCGCCAGCGGCTGCGCCAGCTCCACCTGCTGCCCTCGCGCGTCAGAACTCGGCTCTGTCTAGCTCGGCAGACAAGGAGCGCCCCGAGAGCCGGCGTCGTCCTGGGGCGCCGGCTGCGCCTGAGACGTCAGCCGACAGCGAGCGCTCTGGAGCCAGCACGCAGCGCGAGCAGCTTGAAGAGCGGCGCCGTCAACTGGAAGCCCGCAAGGCTGAGCGCCTGGCGCTGCAAGCGAGTGCAACCGAGTACAAGCCAGCACAGCCGCTCATGCCCCCAAGCAATCTCTCACGCGACAACTCGGCGCTGCACTCGTCTGCAGATAAGGAACGGCCTGCCTCGCGTCGCGAGTCGGCGTTGGCTGCGCCAGCGGCGGCGCCAGCTCCACCTGCTGCCCTCGCGCGTCAGAACTCGGCTCTGTCTAGCTCGGCGGACAAGGAGCGCCCCGAGAGCCGGCGTCGTTCTGAGGCGTCAGCTGAGGCGCCTGCTGAGGCCCTGGCTGCGCCTGAGACGCCAGCCGACAGTGAGCGCTCTGGAGCCAGCACGCAGCGCGAGCAGCTTGAAGAGCGGCGCCGTCAACTGGAAGCCCGCAAGGCTGAGCGCCTGGCGCTGCAAGCGAGTGCAACCGAGTACAAGCCAGCACACCCGCTCGTCCTCTCGCGTGACAACTCTGCGACGTACTCATCTGCGGATAAGGAACGGCCCGCCTCGCGTCGCGAGGTGGTTGCGCCAGCGGCTGCGCCAGCTCCACCTGCTGCCCTCGCGCGTCAGAACTCGGCTCTGTCTAGCTCGGCAGACAAGGAGCGTCCCGAGAGTCGGCGTCGTTTTGAGGCGCCGGCCGAGGCGCCGGCGGCGCCCGAGTTGCCAGCCGAGAGCGAGCGCTCATCATCGACGACTCTCTCGATGCGCGAGCAGCTCGAGGAGCGACGCCGTCAACTAGAGGAGCGCAAGGCGAAGCGCATGGCGGTTGCGGCCACCGCCGAGGCGGTTGCCGCTACGCCGGCGGCGTTGCTTACTCGAGAGAACTCTGCACTCTCGAGCCTTGCGGAGAAGGAGCGTCCAATGTCTGAGCAGCGTAAGCAGCTCGAGGAACGCCGCCAACAGCTTGAGGCGCGCAAAGCCGCGGCGCCTATAGCTCTTCGGCGGCATAACTCGGCCCTCTCTTTGGACGCCTCGAAGGAGCGTCCGTCCAAGAGACGTGATGTCGACGACGACGACGACGACGACGACGACGACTTCGACGCCTAATACTGACAAGTATGTCAAGTGATACGTGAACATGCTGAGACGGCAATCTCTTGGTACACGCACACTACGGATGGAGTTTGGCTTGGCTGTTGTGTTGGAGGGTTGGGGGGTATGGAGCGATGCCGATGGCTCGTTGCGCTGTCGGCTGAAATGCACCGCTGCGCGGCCAGTGCCGCGTCGACCGCGTCAATGCACACACGACTTGGTACTTCGTTCGGTCAGTGGTGTGCGGAGTGAAACAAACACAAATGTGCAGCTGTCGTGAGAGTGTGTGTCGAGCGGAGACGGTGAGTCATGCGGGTTTGACCGCTGGATCTGTGTCGTGCGTATGCGGGTTTCGACCGCTTCCGCACCGAGCGTTACACGGTAGATCCGTACGACGCCGGCCGTTGGCGTTGCGTTCCGATGCGAGTCACGGGACGTGGAGTTAATATGCCTGTGGGTGCGTCTCAACGGTGTCTCTCTCGTAACTTGAGACTGAGTGTGTCTGAGCGACGTATGACCGGAGACGAAAAGCATTACTCACGAGCTACCCCTACCGACTACCGTTCGTCGGACCGGCGCGAGCGACTGACTCAAGATGCGCGGTGATCGATCGAAATATACGCATTGATATATGATAAGGAACTGCAACGGAATCGACGCTGCCCCACACGTCATGACGTCATTGGGTGCCGGTGCGGGATGCGCGGGGGCGGGCCGACTTCCCGCGCGGGCCCGCGTCGCTCTACGGCATTTTTACGCGACGCCGTCCTGTAACTTTCGGCGCCCCCGCCTTACATATAGCTCCGAACGATATTGCAGTCTCAATGGACTCCACCGTCTGCATCAAGCATCGCACTTCTGCCAGTTGCGCCTCGCCGCCTTGCTGCCCGAACGCCATGACCGTAGAGAGCCAGGGCCTCCCTGCGCCTGACCGATTTTTCTGCCGAGTGAGCTCACATCCACCGCTCCCGCCTGCGCCTGCTGAGCACGCCTTCTCAGCCGAGCACATCAGCGAGCTTGGCGCATGACTTGAGGTCGAGGATCTTGATGTCCGAGTTGGTAGTCATCTTGACGATGCCATCGGTGCCGTCGATACCAATCAGGGTGCCCGTGTGCCCTCTGAGCTCGCCCTTGATGATGACGAGCCGATCCTTCTTGGCGGGGCGCACCACCTCGATCTCCTCGCGTCGCACCTTGATGAGTGGCTCGCCCGGCTCGACCTCGATGCCGTACGAGGCGCCGTCGACTTCGGCGATCGTGCCTTGGCGCCCGTCGGTGAGCAGCTTCACCCGGATGTTGTCGGGCAGCGTGGGCTCATCGTTACCGCCCGCGCCGCCGTGGGCGGGGAAAGGCGAGGCGTTCGGGTTGGTCGAGCCGGCGGGCGACGTGGGCGTCCACTGGCTCGAGCCGACGTTCGTCGAGGAGGAGCCCGCGATCGATGGGAGCTTCCCAAAGTCCGAGCCGATCGGCGTCGAATTGCCAAATGGACTCGCGTCCGAGGACATGGCAAAGGGGTTCCCCGTGTCTAGGAAAGGGTTGGAGGCGAGCCCGCCCCCGAGCCCGCCCATGAAGGTGCCATAGCCCGCGTCCATCAGGTCCGCACCCTTGCCGGCTGCCTGGCCCGAGTGGAAGGGCGACTGGCTGCCCGAGCCTCCCATGTTGGCCCATTCTGACGCGAAGGAGTCTTCGTACTTGGGCGTCTCGGGGCGGTGCGCGGGCGTGCGCGCGGCCGGATCCCAGACAGAGGTGCCGTGGAGCGGAGTGCGCGAGCCATCGTGCATGGGCGTGCCCGGGGCGAAGCTGTCGTGCAGCGGCGTTTGCGAGCCGAAGGCACCCATGTGCATCGGCGTGCGCGAGCCGTCGTGCATCGGCGTCTGCGAGCCGCCGAACGAGTCGTGCATGGGCGTACGGAAGCCGTCCGCGCGCAGCGGCGTGCGCAGCCCGCTGGGGCCGGAATCGTGCGAGGGCGTGCGAGAACCGTCTGCCCAGCGCGCACCGAACGAAGCCACGAAGCCCCCGCCGCCCCCCCCGCCCCCGCCGCCACCCCCGCCGCCGCCGCCGCTCGAGAACTCGAAGAGAGCGTCCTTGGGCACGGTCACCATCTTCTGCTTGCCCTGGAGCTCGACCAGGGCGTTCTTCTCGTCGACCTTTTTGACGGTGCCATGGTAGCCCTTCCAACTGCCGCGCGTCATGCGCACGATCTTGCCCACCAGCGGGTCGGGGCCGCGCCCGCGCCCGCGCCCGCCGCCGCGCCCGCCGCCCTTGCCCTTGCCGCGCCCGCCATCGTCACCGAAGCCGCTGCCAAAGGCACCGCCGCCGCCGAAGCCGCCAATGGCCTGCCCGAAGGCGGAGGCACCCGAGTGCGAGGGCGACTGCGGCACGAACGAGGTACGCCCCCCGCCCCCGCCACCGTCGTCCATCTCCGATCCCGATGACTCGTAGCCTTGCACAGTCGGCTTGAAATCGGAGCCGTCGGCGAGCACGCACTGGCGCGAGCGCACGCACATGATGCCGCTCTGCTCCTTGCGCTTGACATCGTGCACGAAGAGGAAGGACTTGAAGACATGCTTCACGATGCCCGCCTGCCCCTTGTGCGCGCCCTCGATGATGTTGACTGGAGAGTTGGCCTCGAGCTTTTTCTGGTCGGCCCCGAGCGTCACGGCTCCTCGCGAGCTCTTCTTGCGCCCCATCTGGGCGTGATCGATCGCGAGTTCTTCATTGGTCGTCGAGAGCACCTTGAAGGACGAGTGCTCGACCTTGATGATCACGCCGGCGCCCGTGCGATCGAGCGTCACCAGGTCATGTAGCTGGTACTGGCCGAGCGTCTCTAGACCGGACGAGACATCGGAGCACTCTTGCACGTGCGCGGCGGGCACGACGATCTCCATCTGCGTCAGGTCCGAGAAGATGTACAGCTGATCGGGTGCGGCCGCGCGCCGCTCGGTGCCCTCGGTCACCGCCGTCCGCCCGACGCGCACGATTAGGCCGGTCTCGCCCACGTGCCGCGTGCCGCCCACCACCTTGACGTGGTCGCCCATCTTGAACCATTTCTGGAGCTGCTCCGGCTGGAAGGAGAGGCCATTCTTGAAGAGTTTCTCCTTAAAGAGGCCGTCGGTCGAGGTGGGCATGATGACGACCGCACCCGTCGAGCCGTTGATCGACTGGACCACGCCCACGATGTGCTTGAGGTCCGAGTTCTCGCGCACCTTGACGATGTCTCCCGGCGCGAAGCTCTCCTTCGGCGCGAGGTCCGTCGACTGCACCGCCGCGAGCAGCTCCTCCTCGGCATGCTCGCCAAGCCCGGCCTTGAAGCGCTCGAACTCCGCGAGCGAGGGCGAGATCTCGTCGCCCCATCGCAGATTGCGCACCGAGTAGTACTTGAGCAGAAGGCCATCCTCGAATTCGTTGCCATCATAGTTGAAGTGCTTCCGCCCATTGCGCGTCGACTGCGAGCACTCGCCACCAAAGCGCTCGATCTCCTCAGGGATGAAGAGCTTGGCCGGGGGTCGCATCGTGCGCGCGCCCGTGTCGTCGTCGTCGAGGCCGCGCGTGACGTACACGCGCAGCCGTGGGATTAGGCGCACCCTGGCACGCTTGGCATCATTGTCAAGGTCGACCACCTGTGCGAGGTCGTCCTTGTACTCGTCGTTACGCCGGATGCGCACCCATGAGTTGCGCTGGAGCGGTTTCTTCTTGGCGTCGACGCGCACGCGCATCACGTCGGTCATCTCGTTGACGGGCACCTGATGAGGCAGGCGATCAGACACACTCAGCATGCAAGCAAGGGCAACCAGCGGTCCTCACATGGACGGGCACCTGGCGAAAGCAGGCGGCGGGGGATGCGGCGGGCGCGGAGCGGGCGGGTGCGGTGGATGTGAACGGTGGATGTGAAGGGCGAGGCGGGGGTGCGAAGGGCGAGGCGGGCAAGGCGAGGCGAGGCGAGGGTGAGGGTGGCGGGCGGGCGGGCACGGCGGCGGCGGCGGCGGCGGCGCTTCCTACCTGCGTGATTTTGTAGAAGAGATTGTTGAGGCCCTGAGTGGCCTCGCGCACATGAAGCTCTTTGTAGGCCTCGATGTATATGTACCCCTTGATGTCAGTGCACGCGGCTGATTTGATCTGGAGCGGCTTGTCGGTGTGCATCGAGTCGAGGAACTTTTGCATCAGCTGGATCACGAGCATCTTCTCCTGGTTGGGCTTGCACTTCATGAGCCACATGCGCGGGTCGCGCGTGGCGTCGGGCAGGTCCCGGAAGCGTGCGCCGGAACCGTCCTCCTCGTCCTCCTCGAGCGCCTCGCGCGTGTAGCGCTGCGCGTTCTCGCCTTCGAAGCGCTCGCGCACCTGCTCCTGCAGCTTGGCGTCCTCCTCGAGACGGCGCTGGACGTCAAACTGCCGATTCTCCCTCTCGGCCTGCTTGGCGCTCACTTGCTCGGCGCCTGCGTCCTCCTCGTAAACGTCGCCATCCTCGGCGTCTTCGTCATCGTCGTCGCTGGCGCCCTCCTCGTCCTCGACCTCAACGTCATCGTCGATGAACTGCGAGCGGGCGCGCTTCTGCGCCTTGGCCGCCTTGCGCGCAGCCTCCATCTCTCGCTTGCCTGCCTCGCGGTCATCGTCGTCGTCGCCTCCGAAGACTGAGCCCGTCTCTGAGCCCACATCCGAGGCGGAGTCCATCATACGCTTGCGCGGCGGCATGACGGCGGCGGGAGATGTACGGTCGAAGAGAGCGTGTTGGCAGAGGCGAGCGGAGCGCGCGTCTTCGCTTCTTAGAAGGCAGAGGCCGTCGAGGGTGTTTTACTTCTTAGCTGATGACAGAGACAATTAGGGCGACGATTTTTGTGACAAGCTTTGGCGGAGACATGCGGTTTATCGAGGGCTAAGGTGAAAAGATTGTGAACTTGCGAAATTGGGAAAGTGTTGTGTTGATATTCTGGCGACGTGTCCATCCCTTCCGACCAGTCCGACGCTCCTATCTGTCGTCGCCGGCGCCTCGACCATGCGCAAGAAGGTGGACTCGCGCGTGCGCACACTCATCGAGAACGGCGTCAAGCTGCGTCATCGCTCGCTCTTCATCATCGTCGGCGACGCGGGCCGCGAGCAGGTTGTCAACCTGCACTACATGCTCTCCAAGGCGGTTGTCAAGGCGCGGCCGTCGGTGCTCTGGTGCTACAAGAAGGATCTGGGCTTCACGACGCATCGCAAGAAGCGCATGCGCCAGATCAAGAAGATGATCCAGCGCGGGCTGCTCGACCCCGACAAAGACGACCCTTTCGAGCTCTTCATCTCCTCCACCGACATCTCGTACTGCTACTACAAGGAGACGCAGCGCGTCCTCGGCAACACCTTTGGGATGCTGGTGCTGCAGGACTTTGAGGCTGTCACACCCAACGTGCTCGCGCGCACCGTCGAGACCGTCGAGGGCGGTGGCATCGTCGTGCTGCTCCTTAAGTCGATGTCGAGCCTCAAGCAGCTCTACGCGATGTCGATGGACGTGCATGCACGCTACCGCACCGAGGCGCACTCGGACATCCAGCCGCGTTTCAACGAGCGCTTCATCCTCTCGCTCGCCTCGTGCGCCGCCTGCCTCGTCCTCGACGATGAGCTCAACGTGCTGCCCATCTCGACGCACTCGCGCGCCATCAAGCCCATAGCTGCTCCCGATGAGGGAGCAGGCGGCAGCGCCAGTGGCGCTGTGGCAATGGTGGGCGGCAGCAAGGGCGGGGTCTTCGAGTCGCGCGAGCTGCGCGCGCTCAAGGAGTCGCTGCGCGACACGCAGCCAGTCGGCGCCATCATCTCCAAGGTGGCTACCCTCGACCAGGCGAAGGCAGTGCTCTCGTTTGTGGAAGCGGCCGGCGAGAAGTCGCTACGGACGACCGTTGCTCTCACTGCCGCGCGTGGGCGCGGCAAGTCGGCGGCGCTCGGGCTCTCGCTGGCGGCCGCGATCGCGTACGGCTACGCCAACATCTTCGTCACCTCGCCCTCGCCCGAGAACCTTCGCACCCTCTTCGAGTTTGTGCTCAAGGGCTTTGACGCGCTCGAGTACAAAGAGCACATCGACTTCACTGTCGTTGAGTCGACCAACCCTGAGCTGAAGAAAGCTGTGGTGCGCATCAACGTGTTCCATCAGCACCGGCAGACCATCCAGTACATCGAGCCGACCGACGCGCAGCTCCTCTCTCAGGCCGAGCTGCTCGTCGTCGACGAGGCCGCCGCCATCCCGATCCCGCAGGTGCGCGCGCTCCTCGGGCCGTACCTCGTCTTCCTCGCGTCAACGGTCAACGGATACGAGGGCACCGGCCGCGCGCTCTCGCTCAAGCTCATCGAGCAGCTCCGCTCGAACAAGACGCCAAGCAACGGCGCCGACAGCGCGATGCTCTCGGCAGCGCAGGCGGCGGCCGAGGGCGGCGTAGGCGGCGGCGGCGGCGGGCGCACGTTGCGCGAGGTGACGCTCGAAGAGCCTATCCGTTACGCGCGCGGCGACCCTATCGAGCGCTGGCTGCACGACGTGCTCTGCCTCGAGGCCGCCTCGCACGTGCCCAGCGTGAGCGGCTGTCCGCACCCATCCGACTGTGAGCTCTACTGGGTCGACCGGGACGCCCTCTTCTCGTACCACTCCGCGTCGGAGGCGTTCCTGCAGCGTATGGTGGCGCTCTTCGTCGCGTCGCACTACAAGAACACGCCGAATGACCTTCAGCTCATGTCCGACGCGCCCGCGCACCAGCTCTTTGCGCTGCTCGGGCCAGTGGACGTGAATGCGACCCGGCTGCCCGACGTGCTCGCCGTCGTGCAGGTGTGCCTCGAAGGCGCAATCTCGAAGGAGAGCGTCAAGAAATCGATGAGCCGTGGCGAGGCACCCTCTGGCGACCTGATCCCATGGACGCTCTCGCAGCAGTTCCAGGAGAGCGATTTTGCCGCCCTCTCGGGTGCGCGGGTCGTGCGCGTCGCGGTGCATCCGGACATGCAGCACATGGGCTACGGCTCGCGCGCCATCGACCAGCTCATCCATTACTACCAGGGTGACATGGGGCCGCAGATGCCCGAGGGGAGCGCGGGTGGCAATGGCCGGAGCAGCGGCGCGGGCAGCGGCGGCGGCGGGAGCGCTTCAAAGCCGACCAAGCCGTCCAAGAAGGAAGAGAAGAAGAAGCAGAAGCAGAAGCGTGCACGGGACGACGAAGACGAAGACGAGGACGAGGACGAGGACGAGGACGAGGACGAGGACGAGGACGACGAGGAGGGCGGCAGCAGCAGCGCGCTGCTCACTGAGGAGCTCACGCCACGTGCCGCGCTGCCGCCGCTTCTGCTCACGCTTGCACAGCGGCCGGCAGAACGGCTGCATTGGCTCGGCGCCTCCTTCGGCCTGACGCAGCCACTCTTCCGCTATTGGCATCGGCTCGGCTTCTTGCCGATGTATGTGCGCCAGACGGTCAATGAGACGACCGGAGAGCACACGGCGATCGTGGTGCGAGCGCTCGGCGGCGCCGACGAGGGCGTCGCCAGCCAGGGCGAGTGGGCCCGCCAGTACGCGGGCGACTTTCGGCGACGTCTCACGTCTCTCCTCGGCCTCGCGATGAGCAAGATGGGCGTGGATCTCGCCCTGAGCCTCCTCGCACCCGATCTGCAGCCTGCCGAGGACGGGCAGCCGGCGGCGCCAACGGCCGAGCAGCTCCAATTTCTGCTCGGTAGTTACGATATGCGTCGGCTGCACTCGTACGCGCACAACCTCGTCGATCACCATCTGGTCATGGACCTCGTGCCGCTGCTCGCGTCGCTCCGCTTCACCAATCGGCTGCGCACTCCGCTCTCGCACGTGCAGGCGGCAATTCTCCTCGGGCTCGGACTCCAGCACAAGACGCTAGAGGAGCTCGCGGCCGAGCTCGGGCTACCTGCCTCGCAGCTGCTCGCACTGTTCAATAAGGCGGTCCGGCGCATGGTGAGCACGCTGCGCGCGGTTGAGGAGGCAGCCGAGGGCGCGAGCTTGCCCGACGCCGCCCTCGCCGACGCCGCTGGCAGCGCGCTCCGTCCGATGAAGACCAAACTGAGCGACGAGATGGACGCGGGCGCCGCGGCGAGCCTGCGCGCGCTGCAGGCAGAGCAGGCGCAGAGGCAGGCCGCGTGGCTCAAGGACGAGGGCAAGGAACTCTCGCGCTATGCCATCAAGGGGTCCGAGGCCGAGTGGGCTGCGGCGCTCGGCGGCGCGGGCGTGCCCCGCTCGGTGAGCGTCAAGAGTGCAGGCCGCGATGCCGCTGCTGAGAGCGGCGGAGGCGTGCCCGTCAAGACGGCCAAGGGCAAGGACAAGGACGACTCGAAACGGCCCCGGCGCGATGATGGCAAGCCAAGCAAGAGGCCGAAGACTGCCTGAACCCGCGGTCTCAGGTGTGTCTGTGTGTCATTGTGGAATTCAACTTTTTTGTCACGAAAGAACAGACCCGATACTAGAAGCCCCGCAATGCATCCACACTCTATTCCGAAATGTGGGTATAGCTTGATCGTACCGCTCGTGACGACGCGTTCGACAGCGAGACGAGTGCCTTTTGCAAAACGCCGGCGCGTCATGTCTGACCAACCTTCACGGCACGACACGCACGCACGCACGCCCATTCGGCTGCTGGCCTTCGGCCCGGCATGGGGCATGCCGTCGATGGACGCCGCGAGCTCTAAAGCGGTCGCGTGGATGAGATTCAGCGGTCTGCGTGAGGGCGTCGACTTTATGGTCGAGTCGTGCGGCAGGCTGCACGCGAGCGTCAGCGGCGAGCTGCCAATGTTGCAGACTACAAACGTGGCAGGCAGCCGCCAGTTGGCGGAGCCGCATGCGGTGTGCCAGGCGCTCGTGGCGCTCGGCCACGACCTCGACGCGCGGCTCAGCGCGGAACAAAAAGCCGAGAGCCTCGCCTTCACAGCACTCATCGAAGAGCGGCTGCATATTGCGCTGCTCTACTCGTGGTGGGAGGAGGAGACCAACTACGACACGGTTGTGCGGCCCGTACTGGGCGCTTCGCTACCCATACCACTCTGCTTCTACGTGCCTTGGATGCTGCGCCGTCGCGTTCACTCGCAGCTGGCACGGCGGCGCGTCCTGGACGCCGCGGCAGCGTACGCGTATGGCGATGCTGCGCTCTCTGCCCTCTCCGTGCGACTGGGCAACCGGCCATTCTTCCATGGTGACGCACCGACGAGCCTGGATGCGAGCGCCTTTGCCTACTTGAGCGCGGTGCTGCGCTGCCCCCTTCCCAAGGACCACCTCCGCGCCGCGATGCGTACGCACCTGAACCTTGTGGTCTTCTGCGAGAGGATCGCGGAAAAGTACTTCGAGGGCAGCGCGCCGCTACTGCCCGCGGTCGTGCCGGCGGTGCGAACCCCGAGCACGAATGCGCGCGAATATGCTGAGCAGCAGGCGGCAGATGATGCGGCAGCCGCCCAGGCGGCCGGCGCGTCGATGACAGGCAAGCATCGAACCCCTGAACAGCAGCGCTTCCGGCGGCGCTCGCGAAACGCCGTCCTCACGACCGTCGGGGCGGCGGTGGCGTATGCGCTCGCGGTGGACACATTTGGCCGCGAGCGAGAGCAGGCTTCGTCGGACGATGAGTGATGCTGATGGGCGCGCCGAGGCGACGAAGCCGAGCTAGAAGGCCGGGTTCGCGAAACATTTACATTTGCCATGCTGCGGCGGGTCCTGCAGGCGTTAGGTCTTTGTGGGCGGTGGGCATTACAGATACTCTCTCTTCCGAGAAACAGGTGGTCGGATGAGAGCGATGTAGCGGCACACAACAACTGTGACGACACTGTTACACAACACATGCGTAACAGATGACGACGAGAGCACGCGAGTGACATCGTACGGAGTGCGGTGCGCACCTCACCACCGCGTCCAGGTTTGGATCCCGCGGATGGTCCGTTGCTGGCCATATTGCTCGGGCTGCATCGTCCTTGAGTTCCAGCCCGACTTGCGCGCGACTGAGTGCTGGAAGTAGTTCGAGGACGGTGGCCCATTTAAGCCTGAATGATCGCCTGGCATACCATACGAAATCGAGGCAGGCTGCAGCCCGCCAAAGGTGAGTGAGTACATGGCAGGCGTCAACTGTTGAGGCGGCGCCGATGTATCTATGCCAAGGGCGGCTGCAATTGCAGCAGTGCTGAAACGCCCATCGGGCCCGGGGGCGGTCTTCATCCTGATCCTCGACGTTACACACTGTGAATTGGCCGTTACGGAAAGTTCGGCCAAGTTATGGCTCCGCCGCGCCGGGGCACTCTCTCCTCTCACTCAGCGGAACTCGAGAGAGGGTCACCGAGCCCACAACTTTACCCGGTGCTCTTCAGCAGCACTAGATCTTCAATCTTCAGTGTCCTCAGTCAACTTCGCTTTCAGAATCTTCGGCGTGGGCGTGAGCGTGAGCGTGCCCGGAGCCACCTGCTGGCGCAGCCGCCGCCGCTGCAAGCTGCCTCGCCTCGCGAGACGCGATGGTCCTCGCCCTCTTCAATCGATGCCGCTCTTGCCGTCCACGTGCGCGGCGTAGGCTCGCCTCGGCGGCCAGTTTGGCCGCCAAAGCCGCCGCGTCCCCGGCGCTGACCGGCGCCTCGGGAGGGAGTGCTGGGTTCGGCTCAGTTGCCAGCGAGCGACGGCGTGGCGGCGCACAAGGGCGCTCTGGCGCGTCTCGAGGAAGTTTCGCGTCCAGCTGCTGCACCGCCTCGCGCAGCTCCTCTAAGCTCGATGCGTTGTCGAGCGCCGCAGCCGGGCCAGGGTGCAGCGTCAACGCGCGGCGCAAGATGGCGACGAGGTGCGCGCGAGCCCACTCGACAGGGGGCGGCGGTGCGAGTTCTGGCAAGCTCGCGAGAGCTAGGTATTCGAGCGCGACGGCACAACTGTCTACCGTCTTCTCGTGGCCGGAGTCAAACATGCGAGGATTCGCAAGAAGCGCTTCGGCCGACATGGCGGCTGCGGCACCTGTGGCCTCGATGAGGGCGTCAGCGTCTGCACGTGAGCGAATGTTGCCGTTGGCTATGACAGGGATCCCTCGTCCATCTCGCCCACCGCTGTTCGAAAGCGCCGAGGCTACAGCGGCAATCACAGAAGCGTCTGCAGCACCGCGCCCCTTTTGTGCGCGCGTCCGGCCGTGCACGGCGATGAGGGAGGCGCCAGCCTCGGCAAGTCGGCGCGCAAAGGCGACGGTGCGCGCCGCGTCTGGCTTCGGGTTGTCCATCTCCTCGAGCTCGCCACGCTTGTTGAGCGCGCGGATCTTGCATGTGATTGGCAGGCGCACCAGGGCTTCGTCGAGCGCGCGCACCATGGCGACGGCGTCGTCCAACTTGAGGAAAGAGCCGTAGCCGCCGCGCTTGGCGCACGACTGTGGGCAGCCGAGATTCAGGTCGATGGCGCAAATTGGAAGCTTGGAATTTTCAAGCCAGCGTGCAGCCTCAACGACACTCGCCACATCGGACCCGCCGAGCTGTGCCATGACATGATGGTGAGGTGCAACGGACGAGGCACCTTCGTGGTCATCAACGACATTTTCCTGCCGGTACATGACGTCACGCGCGAGCACGGATGCGAGGAGCATCGGCGTGTAACTTAGGCCGACGCCGTGCTGAGAGCAGAGGATGCGAAAAGCCTTCTCGCTCTGGTCGACCATTGGAGCGCAGACGTAGCGAGGCGCGCCAATGGAGTGCCACCAGTCCCAGCCGCGCAACTTCTTGGGCCGAGGTGACCTCTGTTTCGGCACGATCGGCACGATCGGGATGTGCTTCGGCCGCTTTGACTTAGGCATTTTCCGACCAAACACGCGTGATGAAACACACGATCACATTCACAGGCCCAGAGTTTCCGTAGAGTTTCCGTAGAGTGCTCGATTGACACTCAGTGCAGAGCTCGATACATGTAATCGTGCATGCAACCACAAGTCGAAGAAACTTGTGAAGCCCCGCCTAAAAACGCCACAACCGCGTGACGCCCCAAGGATCAACACAAGTCAGCGAACATCTTGGGATTTCCAACACGCCGAGAACCATGGCGGCGATCTATAACGCCTCCCTCGTGCTCACTCACCTTATGCATCCTCCTGGCTTCGGCTACGAGAGCATCTTTCACTTCCCGCAGCCGCCCGCCAATCCGACACCCGGGACGCACACTCAGCACGTGCTCCGGGTGGAGGGGAGCGTCCCTCACGCATTCGCCGACTACTACCTGAAGGTCGATGCGCTCATCCGTGGTGCGCTGTGGCGTACGCAGACGCATCACCTGTGCACAGCTCTGCAGCACGACCCGGAGCTCGAGCATCGCCGCTGTCAATCCAACGGCACCGGCGCCTTCTCTGCGTCCGTCTGGAGCTTCATCCCCTCATCTCGGCCAGGAGCACCGCTCCGCCCAGAACAGCAGTCCCCAGCGCTCTCAGCAGTGAATGTCACAGAGGACGGCATGGCCACCCGACAGACGGGCCTGCTGTGGCCGCATGAACGCCAGATGCTACAAGCGCGCAGCACGACGCACGCCGAGCGGCTGCGCATCGCGTCTGCGGTCCTCAGCCGCCTCGACGTGTGCACGATGGCGCTACCAGCGGCCTTGCTTGCTCCCGCGTGCAACGCTTCGGCGAACGCCACCGAGACGCGCCGCCCCAAGGTGCGGGCGGGCAAGCTCTCTCGACTCGACAAGCGACATAGCAACGTGACGAGCCCCGATCAACTCATGAGGTCGAGTAGCGTGTGGCACGGCGTGGCTCATTCAGACTTCTTCTCGGCTGACTGGCGCTCCGTGGGCACGATGTTTGTGCTCGCCGCGCTCACACTGCCGCACCCCTTTGCGATTGTCGAGAGTGGCAACTTTTGCGGAGGTGTAACGGGGTACTTTGCGATCCTCAAGCGCGCGCTTTGCCCGTCTTGCCAATACCTCTCGCTCGATCCTGGCGGCTACCGGCGCAAGCGGCACGTCAAATTCACGTGCAATCGGCTCTCGCTGGAGTGGCTCGGGCTGAGTGAGCACGTCCGTTTTGTGGACGAGCCCAGCCCGGCCCTCGAGTTGGAGCAGCCTGTCGGCTTTGTGTACTATGATGGCGGGAAGGTGCGCTTCTGCAACGCACCTCTGCAGGCGTACCTCGAGGACAAGAGCATGGTGGGGGCACTCATTGGACTGGACGACGTTTGGCAGGCAGGCGCCATGCCCCACGCCATGGGGCACCACGGCCAAATCATGTTTGTCCACGAGATGGTGCAGAGCGGCGACTGGACGCCCCTCCTGCTGCCAGCCGCCTCGAAGAGCGGGGGCGTGCGTGCCGCCTTGTACGAGGACGTGGTACGCGAGATGCAGCGCTACGGGGCCGCCCCGGACACGCTATCGAGCACCGCAGCGCTCTTCCCCGAGAACTCCAAGCAGGCGCTCCTGGTCAAGCGACGCTCGCGCTTTGGCGCGGGCGCCGCCGGCGCTGCCGAGGACGTGCTCGACGGGTTACGCATCGCGCTCGTGCAGCGAGGTGGACCGGAGCTGGCGGTGCACTGGATCCCGCTGCCAAGCGCCACAAGTTAGCCCTCGGTTAGCCCCAAACAAAAGTGCACCTGTACAAAAGCCTCGTGGTGCGCGCGCGCTGCGGAGCGGACGGGATGTCCACAGCCTGTGCATCCATGCCCAATTAAATGTGAATGTGTGCTGAACTTTGTATGAACCAGAATAATGACGAAACTCGAAGTTGCGTCTGAAATCATCGTGGGGAACACAGGAATCTCATCAAGGCATTAAAAGGCACAATGCACGCCGGCCTCCTCCTGAGTGTCCCAGCCCTCCTGAAAACGGCTCCGAGCGCGCTTCCGTTGCGGGTTTCAAGTCTGACTGTGCGCGCAAGCCCACGGCTCCTGGGTGGCGACGCCGCCGATGCAGCTGAGCTGGCGGCGCTCCTCGAGGGCATCAGCACGTCGGTAAGAGCCTTTGAGGCCGAGGAGATGGCCACCCGTGCTTCAGCAGACGCCAGCTCGTGGGTGAGTGTGGCCGAGCCTGGCGCCGTTCTGGCTGCCACTGCGGCTGTTGTTGTGGTTGGAGCTATGTTTTCCGCCGCCCAGCAACGTAGTAAGCCATTGCCGGCAAGAACGGTCGTGGCTGTGCAAGATCCGAGCAAGGGTGCTTCATCACCAGCGGGACGGCCTGGTTCACCGGTCACATCGTGCGCGCTTCTCATGCTGGGCGCGCTTTTCGGTTTCGGCATCAGTGGCATAGTGTCCGCAAACGTGAACACGGCCGCAAGCAGCCAGCCGACTACGAATGGTCTTGCGTCGTTGGTGCTCGCTTCTCCACTGGCGCCCGCTACAACGTCGGTAGCCCTCCAAGATAACTTCCTGTCGAGTGTCCCGCACGAAACGATCGCATGCGCCGCCGTGCTCGCGATCCTCGTTGGCGCTGCAAAACTTGCTGGGAGCTCGACCGATCCAGAACCAGATGCAGTCTATGCAGAGCACGACGTCGACTTGAGCGAGGGGTCCGTCGCAGTCAGCTCAGCTGACGGCGTCTTCACGGCGCTGGCCGCCAACGTCTCCGAATGGCCGGTAGCCCTGGCCACCGCCGACTTCGACACGATCTACTTCGCCGTGCCTGACGCAACGGCTGTTGCCGACGTCGGCGCGGCAGCAGAGGCGCCGAGTTTCGCAGCCCTTGCGGCCGTCGATGCCGCCGAGATCGCGGAGCTCCGTTCGCAGCTGCTCGTGGCTGAGGGCCTCGAGGAGCGTGCGCGTGAGGCGGAGGCGCGGGCGGCTACACTCGCCCACGAGCTGGCGTATGTGCGCGCGTCGCTCAAGCAGGCGAGGGACGACGCGCGCGCTGCAGAGCAGCGTGCGGCCGCAGTACAGCAAGCTCACGCGAGTGTGAGTGAGCTCTGTCGTGCATTGGGCGTCGCCATCCTAGTCGCGAGCCAGAGGCGAGCCACCAGCGCGCGTGAAGTGCTCACCTCTCAGCTTGCCCCCGCCGCCGCCATTTCTATCGAGTGTGCACGCCGCGTGCGTGTCGCACTTGAGGCCGTGCCCGAAGCGGCCTTGTCGACACTCTCGATGACTGGCGCACACGCGCGCAGTCTCGCCATCGATCCATCGTCAACAGCGTTGCAGCTGCAGCGAGCTGCGGTGTTGCACACGGCGCTGCTGCGTGCGCAATTCCTGGCGATCGCACGCGAGCTTTCAAGCTCTGTGCCGACGCTCCTTGCCAATGTCACCGCAGCCGCTGCACCGGCCGCAGTGGTTGCCCTCCAAAGAGCGAACGCGGCGTTGGAGCGGAGCGTGAGCGTGGCGCACGTGGCGAGCGGGTTGGCCACAAGCCGCGTGGCGCTGCTCGTTGAGGACGCGGAAGTGGCCGCACAGCAGCTTCGGCGTGCGGCCAAGAAACAGGCCACAAAGACGCGGCGCTTGCTTCGCGTGTACATGGCAGTCGTTCGCGCGCGTGGACAGATGGCAGCTGAACAACTGGCAGTTGAGGCACCTCTACCCCCCGAGCTCAAGGGCTTGGTGGCTCGACTGGTGGCGAGTCTCGGCGCCGTCTCGAGCACTGTCTCGAGCCGCCTCGCGGCGCTCGGCAGCACTGAGCTCTCTCCACCGAGGCTCCCTCGCCTAGCTTCCGTCTCTCGAGCGACGCTGCTGTTGCCACCGTCGCTGCACCTGCCCTCGTTCGCGCCGCTCCTGTCGCTGCCTGCGCTACGCGCCATGCCGGGCGCGCTCGGCTCGAGCCGCGCGCTTGCCGTCGCCGCAGCCGCCCGCTGCTTGCACCTGTGCGCGGAGATGCTCGAACGCGCATGTCGTCACGTGTTTGGCCGTGCTACGTCAGCTGGCCGAGCCGTAAGCGATGCGTCAGAGGAGGTGGCTTATGCGCTCGCCGTGGCACTCCTCGTGGTCACGGACGAGCTGCCGCGCGCCATCACGCAGTCTGCCACCTCGGCACGGCGGTGGCTCATGCCTGTCCCGGCTCCCAATTCCTAGCTCAATTCCTGGTGAAGAGGCAACGTCCCCATAACGAAGCACAGCCACGTCCAGCCACATCTTCTCCCGCAAGGCCAAGAGGCAGCGGCCGTGGCCGCAGTGGGCGGGAGATGTCACGAGATGAAGATCGGCGTATCGGTTACGGATCGGTGCGTAGGAGCTGGGGCCCGGACGGGCCCACACGGGACCCCGCCACCGCGCGTCGCGTGTCCTTTGGCCGTGGCACACGCCTGGCGGCCTGGGTCGGGTTAGCGGTTACGTCAGGAGCGTACGTCCGCGGTCTATCCGCGGGGACCGGTACGCGCACGTTCTCGTGCGCTCCGGTCGGTTGAGTTCTGTAGACGCGTCGGTGTACTAAGCCGAGCTGTAACGTAAGTCGTAAGTGTGTTACCCGCGCTCGAGCGGCGCGGGTGTTCCCGTCGGCGAGTTGTCGGCCCCGGTGCGGGTGCGCCGAGCAGCGGTTTCGCGGCGGTTCGCGCGCGCGTCGTCGCCCGGGCCGGCGCGTTGCTGTTGCGCGTTGGGCGTTGGGGGCCGGGCCCGGACGCAGTGTCGAGTGTTTGCCTGATGTGACAGTGCGAGCGTTTTGGTGGATGGTTGTGCTTGTGGAATCGAGCCCAAGGTCGCTCACGCCGCACAGGAGCCACGAGAGACCCGCGCACCCGCTCGGCTCCTCGCCATGCGGTTCTTCGCGCGACCCCCCACAGCCGACACGCACGTCCGATCGCTCGTGGCCAGCAGGATGGGAGTGGGCGGCGGAGCCCCCCCCGCACACACGGATGGCTCGCACACAAGACGCATGCTACTCGCATTTCAGACGCCATGGTCACCTCCGCGTCGCGATACGCGGAACAAGAAGCCGCCAATGAGGATGAGCACCGTCTGGATCATCACGGACACACCTCCCCAGTGGTAGTACTGGGGGCCGAGTTGCAGGTCAAGCACGAGGATCCATATGGCGGCACCCAGACCGCAGAACATGAGCACGAAGGACGTGGTAACCCACACGCGCGCTTTGCACGCGAGGCCGGAGTCGAAGTCCTCTGTCACAGCATCCCAGTTGATGATGTTCAGGGCGATGAGCCCGACCGTGGAGAGAATGCCTGGCGTCCAGTAGGCACCGCTCTGCAGTCCAGGAGGTGCTAAGTAGTCGGCACCGCGCGACGCATTCGTGCAGCCATTAGGGTTGAAGTGGTTGCCCCAGTGGACGCAGTCGGCTGCGGCTTGCACGAGTCCATCGATAAAGATGTACCAGCCGACGGCCACTATGATGCCGCTGGCGAGCGAGCCCAGCGAAGCGCACTTGGCGGCAGCGTCGTCGTCCTGCGCGAGAATAAGGGAGCGTGTCAGTGCAGGTTGCGGCTGTGCGTGTGTTTAGTGCCAAGCAGCTTGCCATTGTTCTTCGCAAGTTGGTGTGAATAGGCTGTGAACGGATTTGGTCCTCTGGAAGGAGGGCCCTGCGGCCCTGGCAGCTATTTGGGAGCGAATCCGCGCACACGAGGCCGCCAACGAGCTGAGTTGCCAGCCAACCTGGCTCTCTGGAAGGGGCTGGAACTACAAGGTCGAGCAAGGACGGCACCGCGGCGGGTACATGTAACGTGGCCACGGCTGCTAAATGGAATGTGTCAAGCTCACGACGGCATGCCCGTTGCGGAGGCGACGGGATGATGCCGCCCATGCCTCCGACGCCCAAGGGCCGACGCCGCCGTTGCCCCAGCTGCCACACCCCATGCTGGCGTTGCCCCGCCCGGCAACCGAAACATGGGGCCGTTGTGGCCCGGGATGACACGACTCTCACCGTTGAAGAGTTTGAGTCTGGAGAGCTCATCGTGCTAAATATAGCTGCAACTGCTCTGGCCTGGGGACACCACCCTTTCAATCTGAAATCAGCAAACGCAAAGAAGGCCATCGCTCAAAACTGTGAGCCGCCAAGGCTCCAGCGCTCCACACCGAAGTGAAGTCGGTGGGGGACAGTGTGCACGACACCGTCAGCCAGCACGAGAGGCTTATCGAGAACCTATTCCAGGGAGAGAAGAGCGACTACGTGTGCTGCCTCGAGTGTGGAAACGTCACGAACACCGACGCTGTTTTATTCAGGATTTCCAAGATAGTACACGCTTTCCCTTCCGACGGGCCTGCTCGCACCAGCACGGACGGTCCCGATGCCGTCATGGACGTGCGTGAAGCGCTACGCCAAATCCTGACTCCGGAGCAGCTGCGTGACCGCGATCACTGCGCTCACTGCAAATGTTGGACGAGCGCGGAACGCGGCATGTTAGGCATGCAGACCTCAGGATCCTTGTACCGCCGATCCTCACTCAGTCACTCACAGAATGTCAGAATTGCATCAGCATCTCCTCAGCAGCCCTGCTTTCTATCCTTCACCTCTTCACAAAATCCCCCCCCCCCCCTTCCCCCCCACCATGGTCACATGCATGCGCGCTGCGCTTCTCAGCACTTCACAGGCGTGAAGGGCGCGCGCGCGCGCGCTCTCTTATTTTGGGCTCTTTTGTTAACAGCGAAACAGGACACAGTGAAGACCTTTCTTATTTTTATTGGCAAGGTTCACACACTATAGTGTTCGTTTTGTATTTTTTGCACTCCTTGCACGTGGAGCGTCGTCTGTCGTGCACGCAGATGGCGCTGCCGCTGCACTCCTTGCATCTGGAGCGTCGTCTGTCGTGCGCGCAGATGGCGCCGCCGCCGCACTCCTTGCACTCGGAGCGTCGTCTGTTGTGCACGCAGATGGCGCTGCCGCCGCACTCCTTGCACGTGGAGCGTATCCTGTCGTGCACGCAGATGGCGCCGCCGCCGCACTCCTTGCATCTGGAGCGTCGTCTGTCGTGCGCGCAGATGCCGCCGCCGCCGCACTCCTTGCACTGGGAGCGTCGTCTGTTGTGCACGCAGATGGCGCCGCCGCCGCACTCCTTGCACGTGGAGCGTATCCTGTCGTGCACGCAGATGGCGCTGCCGCCGCACTCCTTGCACACTCTGCGATTCGCGCGCCCATGTGTGCAGGGCGTTGCTTGGTACCTTTTCCCGATGACCTCGGACTGAATTCGCTTCCATTCATCTCCTTGCCCTCCTTGTCTGTCGTTTAGGTTTTGCCGCGTGGGGTTGAGCACATTGAAACCGCGCCACGTCCCCTTCTCGGCGATGAGCTGCGCCTCGAGAATATTGCCTCGGCGGTGTGCCCTCATTCTCGGAAAGTTGTCAACTGTTTTCTGGCAGCGGGCAGTCACAATCGGCATGCTTGGCTCCTCGATGGTCTCAATCACCTCCATGTCCGAAAAGCAGCCCCAGCCTATTTC
>PJAB01000470.1:0-25922 GCA_002887195.1 Chrysochromulina parva | reverse complement strand
GATGCACTGCTGCAGCGCAACCGAGATGTTGGCAAGCGCAATGTTGGTGAACGCCATGTCAAATGTTGTGAAGATGATGATGAGAGTGAAGACGAACTTGGGCGGTCCGAACATGTCCAAGGTGGGCACGCCCCATTGCTTCGGAAAGAGGAGGAACATGGGGATGAGCATGACATCGGTCACGATCGCCGAATAGAACGAGTACGCGGTAGGGAACTTGGACATCGAGAAGAGCCACGCAGTGAGCTGCACCTTGACAACCACAATCGTCACCAAACCGACGAGTGCAATGATGGTGGCCGTGGCTGGGGAGCAGCATGCCCCGCTGTCCTTCTCATCCTTCTTATCATCTTTATCTACCAGTGGGGTGCCTTCCTTGGCCTGAGACGCCATTGGTCACGGGCGAAGCAAATGGGTGGCTAAATTTGGGTCGGTTTTGTCGGCCGCAAAAGGCAACACTTCCGGTCGCGATGCATGCTGGGCACGCCAAACATTTTCTGAAAAGTGTATATACAAACGACCGACCTCAACTCGACATACTATGTATCGTACGGGGGAACCGCCTCTAAACCGCCTCCTCACGTCCTCAGCGTTTACCCCTTGTCTCCGCCGTTCCACTCGTGAATTACGCCGCAGCATGCGTCCCTGCTCGACTTGAGGTAGACGTAGAGGACGCTGCAGCAGATGACGATCACGATGCCGACAAAGAGCTCTGGCGACACCGCAAGTAACTCTTTCGGCTGCCATGTCATCGAGATCATGATGTTGAGCACCATCGTGAAGATGTTGGCCGTCGCAGTTGACGTGGCCGTCACGAGGCTGAGCATGAGGTACTGCGTGAGCGCGCGCACCCCACCGAGCGCGGCGGTGCCCGTGAACTGCCACCACTCGTTCGCATGCATGCTCGAGTCCTTGAACATGTCGATCAGCTCGCCGTTGATCAGCACCCATGGCATGTAGATGGGGATCATCAGGAGGTCAACCCAGAAGAGGAGCGCGAGCGGGCCTATGCTGGTCTCCTTGGTGCTATTCTGCTGCGTGAAGGCCGCGTGCGTCAAGGCGAACTTACTCGCGGAGCAGATGACCGCGATGACCGCGGCGATGGCGCCGAAGACGCTGAGCGAGCGCACGGTCGCCACCGAGGCAAGCACAGCCCCGAACACCAGGCCGAGCACCGTGCTGTATAGGATGGGGTGGTAGCACCGGCGGTGGAGCAGACTCTCGATCATAATAGTCCAAAAGGGGGCGGTTGCGGCGATGCACTGCTGCAAGGCCGCTGATATGTTTGCGAGCGCGATGTTTGTGAACCCGAGGTCAAAGGTTGTGAACAGAACGATCAGCGTGAGCGCGTAGTGCGGACCGAGGAACATCTCCTTGGTCGGCACCCCCCACGTGCTTGGTACGAGGATGAAGACGGGAACTAGCAGGACCGCGGACACGATGCAGGTGTAAAAGGAGTAGGCCGTCGGGTACTTGGCCAACGAGAAGAGGTATGCGGTCAGCTGGACCTTGCAGACGCCAACGATGATGAGCGCCATGACAGCGGCGACCGTCAAGGAGCGGTCGCTGATGCTCCGCGAACTCTTCCGATTATTGGCTTCTCGCCCAACGAGCGGCGTGCCCTCGGCCGGAATTTCGGCCCGAATTTGTTTCGTCGTCACAGTCGTTGACATCGACAAGACAAGTGTTGACATTGAACAATAGGAGGCAAGTACCTCAATAAGGCAACTCCAAGTCAAGTCTTTGGGCAGACGTCTCGGAGCGGCAAGGGAAAAGGAATGTGCAAGCTCCAGCTGGGGAGGTGTGCGCGCAGAAGGAAATCCTTGACTTGACTTGACTTGACTTGACTTGTCTACCATACCGTAGTGGAAGGCACACGACGAGGCCCTCACCATGGGCAAGCAGGAGAAGCAGGCGCGCCTGAGCGCCACGACGGCCAAGTTCACCACAATGTTCAAGCACCCGCGCAGCTCGAGCCGACCGGTTATCGCCAAGGGGAGCAAGTCCGATCGCCTCCGGCGTGAGGAGCTGACGGCAGCAATAAAGGATGCGCAAAGGCAAATTGCGGAGGTGGTGACGCGTGTGAAGCGCTACGAGAAGCTTCTCAAGCGGCAAACGGGTCCCGCCGCGGCTCGCACGCAGGAGCAGGTCAACGAGCTGCGCACTGAGATCTCGATGTTGCAAGAGAGGGCGCGAAGCGCGGCGGAGGATGCTGCCAACATGGAGGCTGGCGACATGAAGGATGCGGAGCAGAGCGAATTGGCGGAGTGAGGTTTTGAGCTCGATGCGTGTGGTGTATTAATATCCGATAGACTCCTGCACAACTCAAGTCGTTGTCGTACATGCGATGGACCGGACAAGGTGAAGGTCCTCCTCTTGCTCTTCGTCTTGCTGGTCTTGCTGCTCTAGCTTCCTAATCCGCTGCCCATCGTCGCGCCACCGGCGCAAGGCGGCACGTGCGTCTGCATCGAGCCTGTCTTCGCCCGCGAGGGCGTAGTAACCCTTCTTGGAGGTACCAATGTCGAGAGCGTGCTTACTCGCGCGCTCGGCGAATGGCGTGGGCGGCGTGTACAGGTGGAAAGGGATCACGCGAAAGTCAATGGAGACCCGGGTGCCTCCGCTATCGTTGGCCAGAGTGTAATGGCGGCAGCGGTTCCCGTAGAAGCGCACGAGTTCACCTGGCCCACATTCAAATGGCGCGTAGTCGCCCTTCCCCGGCGCCGATTCGCTCCACAGCGTGTTCGAGCCCCACACGCGTGTGAACGGCATCCAAAAGTTGATCTCGTTGCTGTCGTGGTAATAGTCCGCATCGCAGTGCGGCTTGGTCGGCGGTACCGAGTCCGGCAGCACCACGCGTAGAATGGGCTTGCGCTGGTACAGGATGGGAACGTTGCCGACGTGAGGTACGACCCACTCGGCGATGAACCTGTCGTACACCTCACAAAAGCGGCTCCACTCGCCGGTGCGCTCGAAGTGAACCGCATGGTCTCTCGCGCCCTTGCGTTCCGCTTTCGAGACACCACCATTGACCTGCGCCTGAATCTGCGCACGGCGCAGCGCTGGAGGCGTGTCTGCTGGCGGCTTGAACGGTGCCTTATGGAGGTTGGCAAGATCTGGACCGAGGATGGCCTCGGCGGCCGCCACGAAGTTGTGTGCCCCCAAGTCGTACTGCAGCGTACGCTGCACAAGAAACTCTGGATGAAGATTGCATGGTGACGCCCAGCCAGCTACCTCCGATCCGGGAAGCGGCTTTTCCTTCGACCATGAGTGCTTGAGCGTGAGCGTCGCCGCACGACCTGGCTGCGCGCTGGCCGTGATGACACACTTGATGTGCATCTGTGCTGGTGTGCGAGCCGTGAAGGGTGCGAGGGCGACCTGGACTCCTCGCGATGACCGCGATGAGTGTCCCCGCGAGATCTGGGCTGTTAATGCGCTGTGAACAGGTCTGTTAATCCTCCCCCCCAAGCAAGTAAGCAAGCAAGCGCTTCTTCTTCGCTCACTCTTTCCTAAATTGCTGGCTGCCGGAGTAATCGTTTGCGCTTGTGTTGTTTCGACTGAAAGTACTTGTAGCTTCTTGCTCGGCCGCACGGCCGCCTACCCGGAATCTATGTTTTCGCCCGCAGGATTAGGTTTTGAGGAGGGGAGTGGGACTCCAGTGGGGTTCGTTGAGGTTGCCAGACCGGATGTTAAGGATGTGGCATGGACGGGCTCGAGATAAGGCCCTTATTGAGATAAGGGCTCGAGTGCGTTTGTCGAGTCGGCTGAGCACTCCCCCTCTCCCCGCACCCCGCTCCGTGCTCCTCGACCCTATCTGTGCTCTGTGGGTCTGTCAGTGGTTCGACCAGCGGCTTGGACGTTGGCCCTGTTCCTCCCGCTCGGGGTACATGATCAGTACATGTACATAACAGACAAGATAACAGACTCGTCAGAAAGACCGACACCATTGACCGACACTCGAAAGCACCCCACCGGCCCCCCTAAGCAAGCCCTATGTTACGACAGGAGGACTATCTCACTCACACTGAGACTCACTCAAGGATCGCACGTACGCTGAAACGGCTCGACACTTTGGCCGCGCTCGTACGCACGCCTCGTCATACGTCATTGAGACACCTCAAGGCGCGAGGTCAAGACTTCGCATCGAGCTCATGTTTGGCCGCGACATTGAGTTTCCTCAAGGCGCGAGAAACGCTCTCGGGCACGAGAATCGCCCGATGGGACGCACGCACTGAATCGGCCGACAGTGGCCGCACACAAATCCGTCATGATGGTCGCTTGTGCATCGGCCGGCTGGTTCGCGCCGCCTATCACGGTGCCACGCCGCGCGGCGCCGATCCTGGCGCTTGCGTCGGGTGGGAGTAGCTCGAGCAACCTGCAGCTCAGCCGGCTGTTGCTTGAGAGTGCCTCTCAGCCAATCGGTCAGTCAAACAAAGGCACTCGGTCTTTCAGCCTCCTGCAGTCCATACGCGGGAGCCTGCTCGACTTCTTCGAGGACTCGTCCGCCCGCCTATGGAAGCGCTGCTTCGACGAGTGTGACATCAACGGCGATGGAAATATCGACCTGCGTGAGCTGCTTGTGGTGCTGAAGCGGCTCGAACTGGATATCCCACCTGCCGACGATCTGAAGACCCTGATAAGAGAGGTCGATGTAGACGAGGACGGCGTTCTCAACTTCGATGAGTTCAGCGTGCTCATGCGCACGCTCAAGACCCCCTGGAATGCGAACGCGTACGCGAAGACGGGCGTGCGCATCACCGCGGTCGCCCGCGACTGGCTACGCAAGCGACGGCGGGTGGTGTTGTGGCGGGATCTGTTCGACAAGCTCGACTCGCTGCCGCGCGACGGATTCCTGGGCCCCAACGAGCTGCACATCGCCTTCGAGCAGGTGGGCATTACCTCGCTCACTCGCGGCTCGAAAGACCTCAAGCGTCGTTTGAACCAGTACGATAGGAACGGCGATGGGAGGCTCTCATTCGACGAGTTCTCCAAGATGGCGACGGACCTGATCTGGAACTCGCTGCAGTACGAGCGTGCGCTCTTGGCTGCCTCGGATCGGCTTAGCACCTATGACGAGGCCGCCAATCGCGCCAATGTGGCCAACATGCAGGCTGCTGAGTACATGCGGCTGCTCGACAGCGACGTGCGCCAACAGCTCGCGGCGGCAGCCTCCACCTCCAACAGCGGCTCTAGGAGGTCTGACAGCACCGCCGAGAGGGATGCCGCGAGGCTCGGGGTCATCGAGAGCCGCATCCAGGGCTCGCTGTCGCGCGGCTTCGGCGACGACGCGGTAGACGTGCTGCGCGTGCAAGATGATCTTTACCGCCGCTTCAAGACGAAGTATGGCAATGAGATCGAGCTCAACGACTACCTGACAGCGGAGCGGGTGTTGCTCCTCGATGCGATCAAGACGGGTGACCTCAACACCATCCGCGCGCTCACCGAGATCGACTGGAACTTTGTCTACCCGCCCGCGATGCTGAACAGCTCGACGGGTGAGCGGCAGCTCGAAGGGTGGTGCCGCACGCCGCTCTGCCTGCTAGTGCGACCCGACGAGGGCAACTTCCGACGCTCGATGGTTGGGGTGTCCGAGGCAGAGCGCCTCGAGCTCCTGAAAGACGTGCTCGCCTCCGGCTGCGCCGACCCGAACTTCCCGCCCACTTATTGGGGAGGGCCGGCAGTGCACGCATGCTTCGAGGGCGACGTGGTGGCTCTCGAGATGCTCCGACAGGCGGGGTGCAACCTGCGCCAACGTCTCGAGTGGCTGCTGCAGGACGCGCCACTCTTCTCACTTGTGCATGCGGCCGCGTTCAACGGTCAGCTCGAGGTGCTCCAGTACCTGCGTGAGCACCTGCCACCCTCGGTCTTCCGCGAGGTATACCTTCCGCCGAGCTCTCCCATCCGCTGAGTGCCACCGATTGCCACTGATTGCTCTTGATGGGCCCCCTCATCAGGTGGATGCCGAGCTCTCCAATCCGCTCCACACGCTGCTCGAGTCCTCGCGTGACATCGGAGCGGCCCGGTTCCTGCTGGGCGTGGGCGTCGACGGCTTCGCGATCAACAAGGGCGGCCGCTCGCCGCTCTCGATGGCGATCGAGACGATGCCTGAGCTCGCGCTTGAGCTCCTGAACGCCAAAAGCCGATTCGAGTATCGATGGTGGGGCAACGACCTGTACTGGTACTCGTTCGGGGGGATCGTGCTGCCGCTCAGCGAAGACCAGAGTGCTCCGCCCTCGCGCGCCGAGGAAGGCACGGGCGTGCTCGGCGAGGGCGTGCCAGCGGCGGACTCGCCCGACTCGAAACGACTCGAAACCGCGCCCGACTCGAAACTGCTCAAGCCGCTTAAGCCGCTCGTCTTGCGTGATGGCAAGGGGCAGCCTGTGACCATCGAGGAGCTCATCTTGCGCCATGAGCGCAAAGAGCTCCTCGAGACTCCTCTGATGCTCGACTTACTCGAGCGTAAATGGTCCACCTTCGCGGGCGAGCGCTACCGAAACCGCTTTGGCATCTTTTCCGCCATGGCGTTCTCCGTCTTCGTCGCGAGCGTGGGCGAGCCGGGGACGCCCCTCTTCTACGCGGCCACTAGCGCCTCGGCGGTTTCTTGGGCCCTCTTCGGCAATGACCAGCTGCGCCGTCTGCGCTCAAAACCCGCATCCCTCAACTTCTTCGAGGCACTCGACCTGTACTCCCTCGCCTTCGTGCCCGTCGTGACCGCGTGGCGCGTAGCCACGTCCGTGGACCTTGAGAATAACAATGACCTCGTGCAGTCCTTGTCCGAGGTCCTCGCGCTGTTCGATGGCGCGCTGCAAGTGACCCTCGCCCTCTCGATCCTCAACTTGGTCGCTATCTTCAAGGTGCTCGGCCCGCTGTTGATCACTGTCACCCAGATGCTCTCGGACTCGGTGCGCTTCGCGGTTGTGCTCGGCATCGTGCTCGTGGGCTTTGCCAACGGCTTCTACTCGCTCATCCACTTTGGCGTCTCGTCCGAGTACCTCGCGTCGCTCTCCCAAGGCCTTTCCTTCGACTACTCTTACATGTCCATCGTGTCCCAGATGTGCCTGTGGCTCGCCGGCGGCGCCAGCCTCGATATGATTGAGCCACTCTCGCCCAGCGTGCAGCTGGGAGCCTCCGCACTCTTTTGGTCCTTCATCGTCACCTCGTACTTTGTGCTCCTCAACCTGCTCATCGCCATCTTCAACACCGCGTATGAGCGCATCACCTCCAACTCGATGGCTGAGTGGCTCTTTATTCGGCTCAAGAAGGCGATCGAGTACGAGGCGGACCCGGCCAACCTTGAAGGCGTGCGCGTCTACTACGAGCAGCTCGTCGCACGCGACAACCAGCGGGCCGTCACAGCAGTTCGAGAAAAATCAGACACAAAATAGACCTCGCCATGCCAACGACCTTGACGCGGCCCGCGAGCCTCGCGGAGAGCTGAAAACAGCTCTTGGCCGCGCGACTTCAACGCACAGCCTCGTACTTTAGGCACCATCGACCAACGAAGAACGATCCGTGGATCCTCGACGACGAAAGACGCTCTGGCAGTGGCCTCGGCGTCGTGTGCTGCTTTGCAGCGCTCTAACTTAGCGGCGGCGGAGGTGGAGCATGTGTGTCCAAACCTGCTGCTCATGGTCTGATCAGGACACATTTTGATGTGCTGTACCTCGTGGCATGGGCTCGATAGAGCTCTGGTATGCGCTGCAGTCTGCTCGTATGCTACCGGCCGCGCCGCAACAGCGGCGGAGGCGCGAGTCGGCTGCGACCGAGGCGGCGATGGCGGCGGCGGCGACAACGGCGGCGGCAACCGTGGCGATGGTGATGGCGGTGACAGCAGCGGACGAGGCGACGGCGCGGCGAAAGTGCGGCGCGAGCGGCCGTCTGCGGCGGGCTGTACGGCATTCATGCTATTATGTGCTCTGCCAACGCAGCAAACGGTCTGCATGATTGTCCACGTTGTCCGCTGCGCGCCGTCCCCTCCTTGGCTCCTTCGAGAGACAGCCACCGATTCGATCACGAAAATGGGCAATTTTGATCGATCGAAACTTGATTGCCCATTTCACCGATTCGAAATTCGCGCCTCCGACGCTCCGAGGGGCCGTCCGTGTCGTCAGTTTGCGAAGGATCGGATGCTTGCCGCATAACGCCATGGCACAATCCGGAATCCCACTCCGGGTACCGCGGTGACGGGAAGCGGAAAGGTTTGCGTTTCCGTGACCGGACCGGGGACCACGCCTCCCACCGGAAAAGTTGGTCATTCGGTCGGTTCTTTCGTCGCCATCGAATCCTCGCGCCCTGCCGCTTGGCAGCTGCTAGGACCTATAGGTATGGTCCGGCCACCCTGGAAGCAAACTTTCCTAATCCATAATGGTCGATACGCGCATGTCATCCTTTCCCTTTCGCCTCATCCGATCGGCATTCGGCTCTGACTCGATCGTTACTCGATCGGGCGCGGGTTGGCGATCGGGTCATACACCAGACGGGACCGCGCCTTGGACCGCGCGCGCACGCACTCAACATTATGCACATGCGCGATGTGGTCGGACACCAAGCGGACACGGCAAAATCCCTATCAAAATCCACTAGCATCGCCTTGCTGCGTCGTGCGCGGGCCGTGATTGTCAACAATCACCCAAAGGTCGTCACTGAACTTGGGCGCCGACGAGCCGTTGAGGGGCACCGTCGTGTTCCATGTCCAATGTGCGTGGGTTGCGTTGGCGATCTCCAGGATGCCGAATCCGTAGTTGCCGCAGTAGCTGGGCGATGTGGACTTCGGGTCGTTGTTGCAGTGCGCCGCTGGGGGCTCCTGGCACCCTGCCGCTCCGGTCACGATGGGCACAACTGCTCTCGGGTTCGTGTAGACGCTCGCATCCTTGTTGGCAGCTGCCGTGTCATACACGTTGGTCATCGGGTTGAATGGGAGCCAGCGCCTGTAGCTGTGCACGTGCCCGCAAAAGTACATGTCGACACCGTAGCTGTAGAAGAGAGATTCCCACAGCGAGCTGTTTTGAGCCATGTAGCTGCACTTGTGGCCAAACGCCATGAGCCAGGGCCGAATGTGACGGTTGGCGTTCGCTTTGGTGAGGTCTGCCTTGAGCCAGGTCAGCATGTTGTGAACGAGCTCGTCGCCCTCGAACTCGTCGAACAACTCGGTATCGATGCTGATGTAGTGTGCCAGGCCGGAGTCGAAGCTGTAGAACAGATTGGACGGCGAGCCGCTGGCCTTGGCCGTGAAATTCGTAAGGGCCGCGAAGCGGTTCCTGTAGTGGGTAAAGTTGTTGGCGCATTCGTGGTTGCCGGGTGACACCATGTAGGGCCGAGTCGCGGCGATGGGCTCCACCGCGAGCAAGAATTCGCTGCCGACGGCACCGATCTTACCAAAGCCTCCGTCCCAGTCCATGTCATAGGCAATGTCACCGGCATGGATGACCCAGTCGTATGCGCCCGTGTACGCACCTGCGATGAGCGCGGGCAGCGACTCACTGTTAAAGTAGCCAAAGTCCGCAAAAATGGCGACCCGCTGGGGAGGCGACGTGGGTGACGTATCGGGCATTACGAAGGAGTACATCTCAGACCATGAAACGTGCTGGATGGCGGGTGAACCTGCAGTGTAGTAATACGTTGTGCCCGCCTTCAGTCCGGTGAGCTTCACCTGGCTTTGCCACTGAAGCGCGCCGGCGAAGTAATAACAGCTGCTGGCGGGCACAAACATGTTCAGCGCCGCGGGCGACGTGCCAAACGCCACACCCGTCGAGGTGCAATTCACGTCCGCGTCCGTGGCAAAGTCTACGGCGATGGAGTCCGGCTCGCCACCGAAGGCCAGATGGATTTGCTGGGGCTGAAAGCGCGCGCTGATCCCCACCGCGGAGGCCAAGAGCACGAGGCGGGACAACGACATGACAGTGTCGCCTTCGCCGACGGCAGCAGCCGACGGCGAGCAACATGTGTGAAACTTTGCGTTCACGAAACCGTAAAACTCCGGGGGCGCCGGGACAAACCCATCCCATCAATACAAATCCCCCCTCAGCAGCAGTTTACGGTGAGTTCCAACAGCGCGTCCCTGGTGTGGCATCACGTGTGGGAACAGCAAGATCGAGCCTTCAACCGGGACAAACGACTGCAAGACGCGCGGGTCCTCGCCTTCAAGGCAGTCCTTCGGCAAGCGGTCGAGAAAGACAGTCTCGCCCCCCTCGCCCTCTGGCACGCCCAGGAGATAGAGGAGGAACGTGGTGGTCGAGATGCGACCAGTCTCCTTACAGCAGTGTGCTTCGTCAAGATGCGGCGCGATGAAGCCGCCGAGAGGATAATCATAGAATCGCATGTCGGACACACAGCCACGGAAGCCAAGCTCCTCGGGCAGTGCCGCAAGGATGCGCTCGCCCAGTGACCGGTCACGCACAAATGTGCGCTTGGCGTAAAATTTGCCCGCATGCACCTGCTCGGGTGGGGTCGAGTGTAGCGCTTCACGCACCGCGGCCATCAACGCAGCGTCCATGAGGCCGTGCAGGTACACGGGCCCCGTGACTGCAACCGAAGACTCCGGCGGTTTGCACAGCGGGTTGCCAGCGTCTCCCAATATTCTCATGATCGTCGCGCGAGTGCAGTGGCTCACCTTGGACCCTGCCTGCGCTTTGCACCAGGCAGTCTCGCCACGATGGCAAACGGTCTCGACCTGAGCAAAGTTACAGCAGGCGGATGCGGGACGATCGGCACCACGTGGTCCTCAGGGTAGGTGCTGTTGCGCTCAGCACCAGATGCGGCCAGGGCGGTGTATAGTCAAGCCTCACCTTAGCACCCGCCTCGATCAAGGCTTGAACAACCGCTGGCATCCCCAAAAGTGCAGCGAGCATCAGCGCGGTGAGCCCAGCTGTTGCGCTCTGATGGTTGACGGCGGTGCCATCGCTGGCAACCAGCCTGATAACCACATTGAGCGTCGCCGCGTGGTCACCACCATTCATGATTGCCAGCATGAGTGCCGTGCGGTCAAGAGTACTCGTGCTCAGCGGGCTGGCTCCGATGTCAAGGGCACATTGAACCAAGACTGGGTTGAGCGATGCTGCTGCCGAGCGCAGCAGCAGGTTCGCAGCACTTGTCGCGACACCTATTCTGGAACTCGTCATCCAGGATCGGCAGGAGGGCAAGGGGAGGTGGTTCGGTTTCTCTGATGGCCGGGTACTTTTTCGGCCTCGACTCGGAGATTTGGCGTTTGCCGGTGTGCCCGGCACTTTAAGCGGCATGCATGAGACTCTACTTGCGTACACGGTGATCGGTGTTAACACCCACACGGACGGGATCTCAACTCGTCAGATTCACTGGGAGTCCTCCTGCGCGATGTGTCCTCGAGTTACATGTGTACTCGGGCACCACATTTTTCTCACGTTGTGTGGAAAGTTGCGAAGCCACTGGCTCACACTTTTGCGATCACATGGTGGTTGGCCACAAGTATCAAGTATTTGCGTGTAGCTTGTGGGAGGGTCGGATCGCCCCCAACAGCAACTTAGATAGTATCTGCACTCACTTCTTTTGCGTCTTTGAGCTCGGACGCTCACTTATAAGCGTTACGAAAAGTCCGCTATGATTTCATACACAGGGTGTCTGTGTGATCCGTGAGTCCCGTGTATTCCAGAGAGACCCACTTCCCCAAGTTTGATCCGTCCTTTGTAACGGAACGGGACTGCAGGATGGGCATCAAAGGACTGTTCCCTTTCATCTCCGACGCGGCTCCGCTGGCCATCAAAGAAACCAAGCTCGAGGCCATGACGGGCCTCACGATTGCTATCGACGCATCCATGTGTCTATACCAGTTCCTCGTGGCCGTGCGCCAGGGAGAGGCGCAGTCGAATCTATCCAACGCCTCGGGCGAAGTCACCTCGCACATCCAGGGCTTCTTGAGCCGCACGCTCAAGCTGCTCGAGGCCGGAATCAAGCCCGTCTACGTTTTCGACGGCAAACCTCCCGAGCTCAAGTTACAGACGCTCGCCGGCCGCAAGGAGAAGAAAGACGAGGCGGACAGCGAGCTGGCGAGGGCACTAGCCAGTGGCGACCCCGAGGAGATTCGGAAGGCGGCGCATCGGACAGCGCGTGCGACGCCGCAGATGAATGCCGACTGCCAGGAGCTGCTGCGTCTGCTCGGTTGCCCGGTGATACTTGCCCCCTCCGAGGCCGAGGCGACCTGCGCGGCACTGAACAAGTCGGGGCACGTGCACGCAGTCGCGACCGAGGACATGGACGCGCTCACCTTTGGCGCCGTCACGATGCTCAAGAACCTCTTCGACACCGAGTCGAGCCGCACGCAGACCAAGCGGCCGGTTTTCGAGATCAAGCTTGAGGCGCTGCTCGCGCAGCTCGACGTGTCAATGGACGTCTTCATCGACTTCTGCATCTTGTGCGGCTGCGACTACTGCGGCACCATCCGCGGCGTCGGCCCCACCACCGCTTTCAAGCTGCTCAAGACGCACGGCTCCATTGAGGCCGCCGCCGCCAGCCTCGGCGCCGCGAAGGCGGTCGACCTGCCTCCAGCGGATCAGTGGCGTATCGATGAGGTTCGCCTAACCTTCAAGCAGCCCGAGGTCGTTGACCCCGCGGCCGTCACGCTCAGCTGGGGCACGCCCGATTACGCCGGCCTCGCCACCTTCCTCGTCGGACGCCACTCGTTCAACGAGGCGCGCGTGGCCAAGGTCGTCGAGCGGCTCAAAGCGCTCAGCCGCTCGGGACAGCAGATGCGCATCGATAGCTTCTTCAAGGCCCGAGAAGCAAAGACCATGCCGAGCTCAGCGATCTTTGACGCCTTCGCAAAAAAGTCCAAGGCCGGCGCTTCAGGGAGCAGCAGCGGCGGCGGCGGCGCTGCTGGCAAGCGCAAGGCTCCAGCCGTTAGCATCAGCGGCAAAGCTTCGGCTGCTGCTCCGTCCAAGAAGCAAAAGTAAACCACATGAAGCGAAACCACGAATCAAGCCCGTAATCACAACCTGCCGTGTTGTCAGAAACAACTCAAACGATAAGACCCGTTCCACGGTGTGAAATTCACAGTCCACTTGTGCACTACGGAAGTTTCCACGAAGCAGACCGGAAGTGCCCCACTCCGACAAGCCATGGCTGCGCTAGTGCTCACCGCGCTGATGAGCGCCCTCGCTCATCCTACGGTGGTGGTCGCTGGAGCTACAGGTCGCGTTGGCCGCCTCGTCGTGCAGCGCCTGTTACAGAGGGAAGGCACCGCCACTACTGTGCGCGCAGTGGTTCGCGACGGAGCGAAAGCACTGGAGGTTTTGCCTCGAGATGGCCGCATCGAGCTAGTCTTCTGCGACCTCGCCAGCGACGACTGCGCGGCGGCGATCAAACGCATGTCTGAGGGCGCAGATGCCGTCATTTGGTGCGCATCGGGCTTCAAGCCTGATGGTACGCTTATCGACATCGACGGTGTGACCGAGTTTGCCAAGGCCTTTGACAATGGCAACGCCAGTGGCAACGCGCCCAAAGTTGTGCTGTGTTCGAGCGCGGGCGTGTCCCGGCCACAATGGAGTGAGGAGAAGAAGAAGAAGCTCGTCGGCGCCGCCGACATCCCGATCATCCGGCTCAACCCGGGAGCGATTCTCGACAAGAAGATGGTGGCTGAGGCGAAGCTGCGCGAGGGCGGCGCACCGTACTGCATCGTGCGGCCGACGGGACTGAAGGACACCTGGCCGGCGGGCCGCCCGATCCTCTCGCAGGGCGACGTCGCTGTCGGCCGCACCAACCCTGACGACCTGGCCGAGGTGCTCGTAAGCTGCCTCGAGGAGCCCCATGCAGCAGGCAAGACGTTTGAGATGTTCACGATGACGGGCTACCCGGCCGGCGCGCTCGGCACGGCGCTGGAGGCGCTCGCATCTGACAAGGCGCCCCCGTCCGAGGCGGCCGTTGAAGCCTCGTACCGTGTGCTTCAGCAGATGCTTCCCGGCGAGCAGCAGGACGCGACGAAACTTGAAATGGGTCGCACATACGAGGAGGTGGACGCGGGCAAGGTGGGCCGGGAGCGCGGCGCGGCGCCAACGGAGCGTGAGCTCTCAGTGGCGCAGGGCGCTCTCACATCGATGGGCGGCGTCCCTGCCACTCCCATGCGGGGATTCCTGCGTCGCCTCTTCCGCCGAAGCTCAAGCTGAGAGCTTTGCGAGAGCGAGCGCGGGAGAACGTAACGCTCTGACTTGTGTTGACCGAGGGCCCGCGGAGCCGTCCTCTGAGACGGTGTGGTGAGCGCGGGGCGGGGACCGCGACGAAATTGACTTTGACTGACTGAGGTTGTTTCTATGTGTAACTTACAATCATTTGAATTCGTTTTGCGTTTCGGCGGGGGCCGGGGCCCATCCACACAACATTCCACAAAAGCGGACGCGATCAGACGCCTCCGAGCGCGATGTCCTTGTCGGCCTCCAAGCCGCTTTATAGTACGCTCGACATCAGCGGCCAGGTTGCGTTGATTACGGGTGCCAGCGCTGGCATCGGCGAGGCCTGCGCGTGGCGCTTTGCGGAGGCGGGCGCGGTGCTCGTCCTCATCGGTCGCCGCACTGAGCGCCTTGCCACACTATCGGCTGCGCTCAAGGAGGCCTACCCGTCGATCGTGGAGCCGCACTGCGTGACGCTCGACGTGCAGGATGTGGCCGCAATCGAGGCGCTGCCCGCGCAGTTGCCGCCTGCGTACGCAAACGTCAACATCCTTGTCAACAATGCCGGCCTCGCACTGGGGGTTGCCGGTGCCGCAGACAACAAAATGAGTGACGTGGCGCAGATGATATCGACGAACGTCACTGGGCTGATCGCCTTCTGTTCTGCTTTCCTGCCTGGAATGCGTGCGCGCGGGAGTGGCCACCTCATCAACATCGGCAGCATCGCCGGGCACGAGGCCTATGCAGGAGGCAGTGTGTACTGCGCGACGAAGTACGCTGTAAACGCGTTCACGATGGCTGCGCGGCACGATCTAGTGGGCACCCCGATCCGCGTCACCGCCATCAGCCCTGGCATGGTGAAGACCGATTTCTCGGTAGTGCGCTTCGGCGGCGACCAAGCGACGGCCGACAAGGTGTATGAGGACATCGAGCCGCTCGTCGCTGCCGACATTGCGGACAATGTCATGTACGCCGCGACGCGCCCCAAGCACGTCCAGATCGCCGACCTCATCGTGCTTGCGACCAACCAAGCGGCTGCTAAGGTCGTCGCTCGCGTCGGCCCGAGCCTCGGCGCGCCGTCCCTGCAGTGAGACCCTCCATACAATTGTACTTGTATCGGATGGATCTTCAAGATGTGTGGAGCTCTGTGGAACATCTGACCAGTGTCGGCGGCGGCGGAATGAAGGTTCATAAGCGTGAGTCGTCGGTATTTGATTTGGTTGCCGAGTATTCGTGTCATCACAGACCTTCCAATTTAAGCCAAAGAATATTGCCAAAAGTTCGTCAATTGATTGGCCTTTTCCGCGAGACGCCAACGGAGAATCGCTGCGCGAAAGGGTCTCGTGACGGACCGTCTCAGAGAATGCCTTGGGACACATTGCATGAGTTGCCCCTGGATTCGAGCAAGCGCGGTACGAAGCGATGTGCTATGGGCGTCCCGACCAGCTTGGGGGTGGGGACCATGGCAACTCACACGCAGGTGCAGGGCGGGCCTGCAGTGGACCAAGGCGCTGAGGCGCTCCATGTACTCGCATCGGCGATCGACATCATGAACGTACCGTTGGCCACCAACTGGTCGGGTCAGAAGAAGGGTCGGTGGTGTGGTGGCTCCGTGCCGATGGTAGTCAATGAGCACGTCCAGATCGCTACGTACCGAGTTGTTTCGCGCAGCTCCGCACCTGCCTCAGCACCTGACGATGCCGCTGCAGTCCCTGCCGCTGCTAGCATGCGATCAGAGCCCCATCTCGGGATTCGACTGCCGCCGGACCTGGCGACAGCTGCCGCCGAATCCCGAGATGGGGCCGTTAGAAAATCGGTGGCAGCTGCCGCCGCTTTGGCTGACAAGTTGACCGCGGAGGCATCGCTGCCTGCTACTGCCAGCACCAAAAACGCCGCTGAATGGACACTGCTCCCCAATGTCAAGATGGAAGCCATCAGTGCATCTGAAGAGCTCCCCCGGCCGTGCGCGACCTGCCGTGCGGCCAAGGTCCTCTGCGACCGTGAGCAACCATGCTCGCGCTGCCGCCGGTTTGGGATCGCCCATAAGTGCCTGCCTCCGCCCGTCGTGAAGCGCGGCCGTCCTTCACACCTCTCGCGCCTGCTCCAGCTGCGTAACCACGGCGCTCCGGCTCCGGAAGATCTCTCGCCGATCTCACCAACGCAGGAGACTGCGGGCGCCGCGTGCACCGCGGCATCGGCTGTCGTTGCCACGGCCTTGCCGCTGCCAGCGCCTTCGGCCGTCGCGCACGTCCGAGTCGCGAAGGACGGCCGCGGTGTGAAGGTCCGAGGTGTGAAGGTCCGAGGTGCGGCGCTGCCACAGCATGGCGAGATGGCGGCCGGAACCGCGGCAGCAAGCACCGCGGCGGCTGCCACCACCGCGGCGGCTGCCACGGCGGTGGCCGCTGAGGGAACTTCAGCCGCCGCGAACGCCGCCTCCGGAGAGCATGGCGAACGATCTCCTCGCATGAGATCGCCAGAGCATGACGAACGATCACCCGCTCTCCTCGCAGCGCCCGCGCCGGCGCGGAGCAAAGACGAGCACACGCGCTTCTTGCACGAGCCCGAGATGTTTGGCAAGGGATGGAGCGCTCCTCACGCGCACGCCCGTGCACTCACGCGCCCACCCGTGCAGGTCGCCTCGCATGCCCACAATTACTGGATGCAGATGCAGGGGCATCAGACGCCGGTGATGATGGCGGCACCCGCGCTGCCGCTACCTTCGCATCCAACCACTCCGGCGCCGGGGCCCGCGTGGCAGTGGCACGTTGCCAAGGCCGTCGATCAGCCTGCCAAGCAGCCCCAGGATCTGCCGGAAAACTTACCGGCACAGATGCTGCTGGGCGCGCGGGCGCCGTCGCGGGCACCGCCAGCGCCGGGGCAAGCGCTGCACGTGATGGTCCCATCGTGGCCGCAAGCATACCACCCGAGCGCCGTCGCCTCCACCAGCGCCGGCTCGACCCGCGGCGGTCCGGGCGGCGGTCCGGTGGCGTTCGGCGTGGCGGCGGGGGTGCCGTCCATGATGCGAGCCGTCCATGATGCTGTCGACTCGCCCTTGCTCGACTCGCACTTGCACATGGGCTCGGCGCACGTGATCTCACGCGTGCATCCATACTCGTCTTCGACGGCGGACGTCCAGATGCCTTTCGGTCCACCCATCGAGCTGCACGACGCTCAGCACGACGCGACGCTGCAGATGGGGCGCTCCCTCGATGCGCTGCGCTCGCAGCTGCTCCAGCTCGGTGTTCAGCCATGCGCATGATCCATTCACCCACATGTTTACTAGTATCACCTCCCAAACGTAGAAGACGCAGCGCACACGGGTTGGCAGCTACCTGATTGCTTTGGCCGAGGGCGATCCGGCGTGGCAGCCACACGGCTCACGGGATGGATGGGGGACAAGGCGTGCAGTGGGTGCTGGGGTGGAGCTGGGGAATCCAATCCGCGGGAAAGGCTAGACCAGTAGTACGCCGAAGATGTCGTACGCCGATGTCGTACGCATGTTACAAATTAGTTATTACCCGGCGCCTAGCCGGACCCTGTACACCCTCATTCAAACGAGAATAAACGTGTTCCGCCAAACAGGTCGGTAAGGGTCGTCCGGGCCCTAATCGAAACTAGAATAACCGGCCGGGCCCGGCCGGTGCCGATTTAAATAAATTATTATATTCCGACTAACGGTAACCGCGCGGGTCCGCGGCCGCCCCTCTATGTAGTAGCCTGAGATGCGTGAGCGGGCAGCTGCTATCCAGATACCTTACGACAAAGGATTAAGGAAATACCTCAAACTTTTGTAGAATGACCCTTGCTATCTACTAAAAATCTCCAACTTGCGACAAGTACGCGTATCTCAAACTGCGCGGGGGGGCTGTGTGTCGCCCAACACACCCGGGTGCGGCGGGTGTGTCTCTCCAAGCCGGCCGCCAAGGGCGGTCGAGATTCACCACCGCGCGGCCGAGGGGCGGAGGAGCGCCGCCGAGGGCTGGTCTGAGCGATCGCCGGCATGGTCGCCCACATCCGACATGCTGTCCGCGTCACGCTGGCTCTCGAGCTCAGAGGGCGGCGTGAGGGGCTCTGGCTTGTGGCCGGGCGAGGTGCGCTTCCTCCTCCACTGATGGAAGACCTCCGCTCCGAGCGAGAGGAAGACGATGGCGATGCCACAGCCCATCATCAGATTGATCGGATGCGCGAAGAAGAGGATCGAGAGCACGACTGAGAGGAACTGGCGCACGGTCTGAATGGTCGCGAACGCAACTGGTCCGAACCGTTTGATGGTGTAGAAGATGAAGAGCTGGCCGACAGCGGAGCAGATGGCCATGGTGACGATATGGAGCACGCACGAGGGGTTGGCCACGAGGAAGGCGTACACCGTCACCCCCTCGAGCGTGAGCACCAGCCCAAGAGCTGTGAACGCCGAGGAGAAGAGGTTGGCGTAGAGCATCATCGCTGTCGAGGAGACCTTGTACTCCTTGAAGACAGCCGACTGCCAGTTGGAGGTAAATGAGTCACACACCATGTACACGGTGATAAGGATGATGCCCCAAAGCTCGGTGTTTTTCACCGGTGCGTCGTTTGTCTCAAACAGCTTAAACATGGCTGCGCCCGCCGTGACGCCCATTGCCACCACGTACTCGAAGCAGGCGTGCACGCGGCGCGACACGACGTAGCCCATGAGCATGGTGGGTACCATCTTGCACGACTTGGCGAGCACCTGTGTCGGGAACGAGACGAACTTGAGCGCCTCGTACTGGCACACCGAGGACATGATGTTCGACACTGACGAGTACGAGAACTTGTACAGCGGCGCGCCATTGGCGCAGCGCACCACGGGCTCACCTGTGTAGCACATCATCGCCCAGGCCGCGAAGAGTGCGAGGATGCGATTGGCGAAGACGAGGAACTTGCTGCTGCGAAAGAGCTCCCCGGTCTCGTACGGCTTCGTCATGATGCGCTCCTGCATCAGACCCCAGAGCAGGTAGCTCACCTGGATGCCGACCGAGCACACGGTCAGCCGCATCGCGGACGCGGCAAAGCTTTCGGGTCTTGACTCGTCAGCATCGAAAGCTCCGCCTCCCTTCCGCTTGATATCTTCGTCACCAACGACGCAGGCGTGCACCAGCCGCGACAGCCTGTCGCGGTCACGTCTGAAGTCAGGTGACTTGACCATCTGGAAGGAGATCAGGACAAACAAGTAGAAGCTCCCAAAGGAGACAGTGTAGGTGAAGAGCTGTTCGTGGGCCATGATGAGTGCATGTACCGAGGAGAGAAACCCCTTCACCATTGAACGCGACACTTTACTTTTCGCTCGGGTGGCCGTCGTGGGCACATCGGCGGGGGAAAAATCGCAAGACAGTCGCGCAATTCCCCCAAAATACGTTGCAAAGAACGTGAGACGCGTGTGTTCTATCCGTATTTCACACTCTCTTTTGCGAAAACCCGTACAAATCTGTGAATAGCTTTCTTTAGCATGGCGGACCACTGTCATGACGTACCACCTCCGCCACCTCCAGACGAGCTGCCACCGCCGCCACCCGAGGAAGATGCTGCACCACCACCACCACCATCTGATGCGGGCGACACTGCCGCTGCCTATCAGTATCAGACACCGGATGAGTACGCTGCAGCATGTGCCGCCTACCTCCAGGCCTGTAAGGATGCCGGGTACGACGTCGCGCACTTGACGCCGCCGCCGCCGCAGCAGCAGCAGCAGCCGGCCACACGGCCTGCATGGCTCCAGGAGCTGACTGAGGACAGCAGCGGCCGCGGGCGGCGCTCACGCTCGCCCTCGCCGGAGCGCGGCGGCCCCGTGGCACCGCAGCGCCACAATGGCAGTCGTGAGCGGGACGACCGCCGTGGTTATGCGCAGCCCGAGGCGTCCTGGCGGCCGCCAATTAGTTTGGCCCAGGGTCGTACTGCTCCACGATACGGCTCCACCGGTCCGGGCATGCCGCCGCCAGGCCCTCGGCAGGGGCTCTTCTTACAGCGCTGCCCACTCTTTCAGGGCGGGAAGGGCAAGTGCAAGCGAGGCCAGCGCTGCCAGTTTGCACACGGAGACGCAGAGCTCGCGCCAAAGGAGGTGCGCCAAAGAATACGGCAAGAGGCTGAGGCGCGGAAGCAACAGTGGCAGCAGGTGACCGACGGCGTGGGTGACGTGGATGCAGATGCGCCTGGCGCGTCGCGCCAGCGCGAGATAGGCGATTTCGAAGGCGACGACCCCGCCTATGTCGAGTACGAAGCCCTCGCGGCTGCCGCCGCGTCAGGAGCGCCATCGTCAAACACCACGGCTTCGTGTGGCGGCGTTACCAGCGGCGGCGGTGGCGGTGGCGGCGGCGGCGGCGGCGGCGGCGGCGGCGGCGGCGGCGGCGTAGACGGAGGCGGCCCTCTCGAGCCCATGATGAGGCGCCAAGATGGTACGCCTCTCGACTTCTCATCGCGGGCCTCCAAGCAGGAGGCCCTCCGACAGCATAAGATTGAGGAGGCCTACAATGTGACTCAGGCTATGTGGGGTCTGCCGGCGACCGGCAGCGGTGCGGCAGAAGATCGTCAGCCCGTCCGCTTGGCGCCGCGCGGCCGTGGCCGTCACATGGTGAGGCCTGCGTGGTTGACGCGTATGGAGAGCGCATCAGCCACAACGCAGTAATGAATGTAGGTCAACACTGCACTTCGGGTCGTTAGCTCTCTCGTGCCGTCGGGGGATGGGGAACGGCCGCGGTCGGCTCTATGTGGGCTCATCATTGTTGACAACGAGACCGAACCGTGACGGCACCGGCGCGGCGGTCCGGTGTGCGCCCGTGTGGCGGGTCCCGTGCGAGGTCGACGCAAAGGCCGCTGCGCCGAACGGTGGTGTGGGCTAAAGTACGCACAGGCTTGTCCGAACTTATTTAAGAACATTTGCTACGCAGCCGGCCGCGGGCCGAGGCGCCGACGCGTTCGATCCGACGGATCCACGTTCACGGTTTCCGGCTCGGCGGCGAAGCACGGCCACCACTACCCACTTCTCGTTGTTTGCATGTTCCCTGCAAGCACGGGCCGGCGACGCCCTCCTGTTCAACTTGAGCGATCCTTGTGGGTTGCTGCTGGCGGCGCTAGGCCGAGGAGGCGAGCAAGAGCGAGCCGAAACTGCTGCCCGATTGTTTGGAGCATGACAATCGGCACCCGGAGGACGGCACGAAACAGCCCTAGGCTCACGGTGCTGAAAATGATGGCTTCCACGTGGCTGGGTGCAAGAGCTTGCCACTTCTCACCGAAGACGTGCAAGCGTCGGGTTGGGTTACCACCTGCGTCCACAAACACACCACCAGTGTGGGCCCACTTCAAGACGCCAGACATGCTGTACACGGCTCGCCCAGACGCCTCGCCTCCAGTCGATAACAGTCGCCTCGCCTCCAGTGCACTTCGGAAGCCCACTGTGCAAAATGTCACCAGCGGGACGTCGTCTGGTAGTGGCCGCGGCAGTTTGCTGAGCGGCAGTGCTCCCGGGATGGTTGAGATGGCCCTTTCTGCGTCACTGCGCACGTCGACCAGCAACACCGGCCCATCGGACTGCATTTGCCGAAGCGTCTCTGGCTCAATGTGTGCCACGTCCGGAAATTTCGCACGATGCGATGCAACCTCCGCGTCGCAGGCCGCGAGCCTCTCAGCGTCTGTGGGCATCTCGCGACGTTTGTCGCGCCCTGGTGCTGCGTCGACTTGAGGTGTGAACAACACTGTATGTACGCCGGTCCGGTGTCTTGGGTGCCGAATTAAACCATTGGCTGTGAACAAGCGCTGCTTCTTTAAACAGCTCGACGCGGGCCGACAAGCCGCGCTACATCGGTGAGTATAAAGCTGCGTGAATGGGCTGTTAACAACTCCCGGCCCGCCGATGCCCGTGGCCGTGTGGTGCCGGCCGCCGACCGGCACCACCATCTCAAATATCGAGCACCTCCTCCTCCTCGGTGAGCCCGAGAGCCTCCTTGACGTCGTCGTCAACCTCGCTCAGATGCATGGCGCCGTAGCTGATGAGCATCGGGCGCAGCTCGGGCTGCTGCTCGATAATCTCGAGCAGCTGCGGCGCGGGCAGCGCGAGCATCACTGGGAGCGAGTGAGGCATGCCCTGCTGGCAGCACTTGACGAAGCCCGTCCAGAGCCGCGGCGAGGTCCAGATCTGGCGTGAGATGAGGTGGTGCAGCAGGCCCATGGTGAACTGCGCGAGGAGCGGGTGGTAGAGGAGCGCCTGGATCGTCGTGCGCATGAAGATGAGCGGCAGCGGATCCAGATGCACGATGAGCTGCAGCGCGTCCGCCACCACCTGCATCGTGAACACCGACTTTTCTGCAAGGCAAGCCTGCACGCCGTCGATGAGCTGCTTGAGGCTGACGCCTGCAGACCCATCCGAGGGCAGCTGGTGCAGCAGCAGCAACAGGTGCGCCGGCGGCAACGGCGGCGGCTTCGCATGCATCAGCGCCGCGAGCGCCGCAGACGCCGTCTCCGGTGCCATGCCGAGCAGCCGCGGCAGGACGCTCTCGACGAGCGGGCGTGGAGCAAACGGTAGGAGCGGCACTGCATACCGGCCATCGCGCAGCTCGGTGCAGCAGAGCTCAAGCGTGCCCTCGACGAGCGCCGCGGGCGGTGCAGGCGGTGCGGGCGGCGAACCGGTAGGCGAGCCGGCGGCCACGGCCGTGAGTAGAGCGAGGATCAGCGGCGCACTTGGGTCAAGGGGCCGTATCTCACGCATCGCTCTCACAAGGAGGGACGCCAACTCGACGGGGTCGATGTGCGGCACGAGCAGGGGCGCGTTCCGCACCAGCACCGCCTGCGCGCCGGCCGAGGCGCCGCCAAAGTGCGCGAGCAGAGGCCACAGCCGTGCGGGCTCCTTGGCAACCACTGCGAGGTAGAGCTGCACATGCGCCGTGAGGATGTCCTCGTTCTCCTCGCCCTCCTGATGGCTCTTGATGGCCCACGAGTCTTCGGCCATCTCGCCGTCCGATGACACGTCCATCCCGTCGCCGACGCAGCTGGCCGTCGGATGGGCGGTGGTGGACGCGCCCACGAGGCGGCGCAGCTGCGCCTCGGCAAAGCCGCCAATCAACGAAGCGAAGCGAGGTAAAGGGAGCAGCTGAGCCGTCACGATCTTGACCGCGTGTGCGCGCCTCTCAGCCTCCCCAGCCGACTCCCCAGCCGAGGTCGCCACTTGAAGCAGCGCGCGCAGGCACGCCGGCCCGAGCGCGTCGCGCTGCATCGCCAGCTCGCGGTAGGCCGCGAGCCCCGGTCGCCACATCTCCTCCCCCTCGAGCTCAATGAGCTTTGAAAGCCACTCGGACATGAGCTTGGGTACATCCAAGAGCACCTGGACGGCGGCGCGTGCATTGGGCGGCAGGGCACGGCGCAGCCGCGGCAGCAGCGACATGGCGAGCACATCGTACCGGCTGGGCGACGCCGTCTCCCCCGTTTTCGCGGCGCCGCCTTGAGCACCGCCCACCTCCGTCGCGCCACTCCCATGCTCGGCGAATTCTGCATGCAACCAGGCGAGAGCCACCGGTAGGCGCTCCATTGGCGCCGCGAGCACGTGGGCAGCGAGTGCGTGACAGTAAGGGCCATCGGCGCGCTGCTTGGCCGCGAGTCGTCCGAGGAGGAGTGCGCGCACCTGTGGGGAGAGGAGGGCGCCGTGGTGAGCACTTGCATGCAGCCGCGCGTCGTCCGAGGAGGAGTGCGCGCACCTCGGCCAGCCCTCTCGCCGCGAGCTGTGCTTCCCTATCGTCGCCGATCAGGCTCGCCAGGGCCGCCTCCGCCAGCGACGCGCACGCCGCCGCGTCCATCTTTATGGGAGCGTTGAGCTTCATGGGCTTGCGCTCGAGCGCCGTACCGGTACCAGCCGGCGGCGGCGGCGGCGGCGGCGGGCGCGGCGGCAGCCACGGCATGGAGGCGATCACGAGCTGCGCCACGAGATGCGGCCCGAGCCGAGAGAGGAGAGCTTCGAGCTCCGCGGGGGGCAGCAGCGGCGGGCGCGGCGGCATCCCCAGGCGCGCCGAGGCGGCAGCACTGCCTCCACTGCTCGTCGTCGTCGTCGTCGCGAGCGCCGCCGTGGGCGCCCCCTCGGTCTTAACGCGCTTCGGACCTGCTGCGAACGCGCTGTCGCCTCCCTCGGTGCCATCGGCAGTGGCACGCTTGGTACTCCCGCTGCCGTCAGCGGCGCTCGATACGGCGCTCGATACGGCGCCCGATACGGCGCTCGATCCGGCGCCCGATACGGCGCTCTCGGACGCGCCTCGCTCGCCCCCCCCGAGCAGCGGGGGGGGCTCGGTGCCCATCAGCTTGTACAGATGCTTGAGCTGCTCGTTCGCGCCGAGGTGGCGCAGCGCCGTCGCGAGCTCCTCCTCAACAGCACGGTCCTCACGTGCGCGCGTCGTCTTGAGCAGAGTCAGGAGCGCCGCCCGTAGAGATTGCTGAGCGTTGGCGACCTGATGGGACGGAAGCGCGGCGAGCGAGGCAGCGCGCTCGAGCAGAGCGCGCGACAGCGCCGCGAGCGTGCGGCTCAGCCGTTGCAGCAGCACCCGACGTTGCCGGGCAAGCGCCGCGATCGACGTGAGCAGCACCAGCAGAACTGTCGCTGAGGGCGGCGCTAGTAGCGTCGTCTCGAGCAAAGTGAGGGTAGCTTCGCCTTCGGCCTCGAGTGCCGCGCGCTCGAGCAGCGGATGGGGTGGCCGCTTGCCGAGCTTGCTCTCCTCGCTTGCCGTGATAGCAGCGGCGCCCTCACTACCTGTTTCGCCGCCGCCTTCGTTGCCGCTGCTCTCGGCGCCGCTCGTGCCGCCCTCGCCCACGTGTACGCCTCGATTGGCACCATTGCCATCCTCGAGCGCGGCTGCAGCAGGCAGCGCCGACAGGCGCCATCCGCTGCCGCCACTGGTCACATCGGCGCCAGGCGGCCCCTCCGCTGACTCCGTGCCCTCATCCTCAGGCTCGTCCGTGTAGGCGAGCACCAGCGCCTCACATGCCTTGACGGCGGCAGTGCGCACCGAATCGGCGGCGCTCGCGGCGTTGAGGAGCGTGCCCGCTGTCTCGCGCAGCTTGCGGAGGTGCCCCCAGGTGGGCTCGAGTGCCTTGGCAGCAGCCTCATCCTTCTCAGCAAGCAGCAGTACAAGCGTCGGTCGGAGGAGCGACGTCGCAGCTGCCAGGGCGCGCTTAAGCGTGGGCGCACTCTCGTCGCTAAGCCTGGTGAGCAGCGCCGGGAGCAGCTCGGGAATGGTCGACGGGCATGAGCGCCCTGCATCCTCCACAAGAGCCAGCGCCATCCGGCGCACATCAGCGGCAGGGTCCTCAAGCAAGCGGAGCAACAGAGGCACTGCCGGTCGTACGACCTCCGGTGGTGCCTGCAGCAGCTTCACTTGGCCAAGCGCATGGCGCCGCGCCGGTTCGTCGAGCAGAGCGTCCGCCGCCGACGCGAGGAGGGAACCGATGATATCGGCAGTCGACATCGAGCGTCGCCAGCAGCTAGTCATTCATTCACAACACACTTAGCAACCGGGAAAAAATAGGGATGGACCAGGTTTTCGTGGCTTGAACCTGGAAAAGCGGTCCGGACCAGCCCAAAGTGGTTTGGACCACCGACGGTTCGTACCACTGTTTAGTGGTTTGAACCACTTTGCTGGTACAAACCAGAAACAAGTGGTATGAACCAGCTTCGTGGTTCACACCACTTTGGGCTGGTTTGAACCTGAATTTCCGGTTTGAACCAGGAACACGTGGTTTGGACCAGCAGTGTGGTTCGAACCGCGTTGCTGGTGAATACCACTTTTTCCTGGTACGAACCAGAAATTTTGG